>AYEL01075282.1:0-56594 GCA_000484575.1 Olivierus martensii | reverse complement strand
TTTTTTTTTTTTTGTTAAAAATCAGTCTAGTTCCTATAATTATATCGTATATTTTAACGAATTTTACACTTTAAAAAAAATTAAAATTTGAAGATAGGCTACTATTTTTATCTTCGGATAAACACGTAACGAAGAACGTAGACAGTATTTTAAATCTATAAAAATGGTTTTATAATATTATTAAAATTTTATTTTAATTTATTTTTTAATAAATTATTAACGTGGTTATTGAATAAAATAAATTTTAATAAAAATATATTTTTTTAGGTAACAAAGTATTAATTAAGTGCCTGCAAAGTGTCTTGTGAATTATTATTATTGGGATGTAAACCGCGAAAATTATTATGTGGTGGATACACGATGGATTTATTAAGAAATACGGCAATGAAGCGGAAATATTTCACGACTAAACAGCCGCCATATTTCACACTAAATTGGCGTAAAATGAATTCAAGCATGGCACTGATATCACCATAGTTAACCTATGAATTAGCTAACCTACAATGCGTCGAGCCATCTTCATTCATAAACTGGTAGCAGCCTCGTACCAGTTCTGTGGTATGTGGAGAATGCAAAGATCTCTACCAATCACAGTACAGGTCGAGTCGTTCAGAAGGCGGAGTCGAAACACATTACACTGCGTCGGTCAAGCCATTGCTAAAGTTTGTTGTTGATTGACAAGCACGGATGTTAAGCATTCTATCCGACCCCGTAATGATAAAAGTCGACAAAATATCGAGTTATAAGGTAAGATGTCGAGTTATATTTCTATAAGTATTTTTAAAAAAAATAAAAAAAAAAATCCGTCGTGAAAGTTAAAATCGAGGTTGCCAAAAGGGCAGAGGCAGATTAGGATGAGTAACCGGATGTGCATATGGCTCTCATAACTACTCAGCTGACGAAGTCAAAAATGTTCGGTTTTGATGTATAATCCCACCTACTTAAACTATACATAAATTTTGTTTAGCATCCTAAATTCGGTACGGGCCAAAATTTTAAACACACTCGTGTGAGAGCTTTTTTTTTTTCTGTTTGTTTCTTCACGTTTTAATTTAATTTCTTTACGTGGTATTCTATCTAAACGGTATTATGGAGTTTTTCTAAGCAAAATTCGCGTTTAAGATCTTTGAGATTTTTCTATGGCGATCAAATTCCAGTTCCACCTTAGAGCCATGAATGCCCAAAGTATGCAGCAACCGAGAAAATTGTAACTATGAACCGAAAACCGGTGATTGGTCTCTCCCCTCTTTCTGCCTTTAATTTCTCTATTTATTAACAGCCATTTTAGCTTGTTTAAATCTAGTTAAGTACTTCGGGATTTAAAGCCGTAATGGGGATTAAAACGGATTAGATTAAAACACGTCACGTGACGTAAGGATTAAAACAATTATTATTATTTTTTTTGTTCCTCCGAGAAATTCACGTTCTCTCTCTCTCTCTCTCAAGAAAATGGAAAGAGAAGGAGAGAGAAAGTAATTAAATCATCACCCCGATGATCTTTTCTAAACTTTTCACCTAAAATTTAACTGGTGTAAGTCGAAATTTAATTAATTTACCATAAAATAAAAGAAACACGTGTTTTTTGATTAATAAAAAAGGAAGATGTATGGAAGAAAATTCTTACCCCCATTTAAACGGTTGTTTGGAAGTTTATAGATAAAATTAAAGACTTTAAAGATGAATTAATTAATAAACTATTTAAAAAATTGCAAAATTTCAATGGGACGAATAATAATAATGGAAAAATTAAGTAATAAATGCCATTTAAATGGTAAGAGTTATGATCGTGTGCCAATATATTCTGGATAAAGTTGAAATACATATTTGAATCGATTGTGAGAAGAGATCTAACAGGAAATTTGTGTTCAGGAAGTTGCTTATTATTAAGTTATGACCATCTAACTTTTCCCATTGTATGTGGACATACACACAAATGTTTATTTTGTTCGACACTTTCAGTTTTTAACATATTTTTTTAATTACGTTACGGATGATACTTAAAAAATATATGCGAAAGGTCAAAATTTCAACTTTAACAGTCTTTTATCGCAATTAATTTCCTTTCTGTTAAAAATGTGGAATAAACATTTCTATCATCATCATTATTACTACATCAAAAATTAAAATAATCGCCGAAATTATATATATTTATTTATTTATTGAATTTTTTTATGATGTTTTCTGTCTTTCGAGTTAATGGATCTTTAATTAAAGTATATATAAAATGGCTTTGTAAAGCAGTTGTATATAGAACATAAATGAAAATAAGGGAGGATAAAAACATTCATTATTGAACAATAGTTCTAGTTGAATGCATTATTGTCTCACATGAGAGATGCACCAGATAGTCAATCTTTCAGATGCATTTGTCTTTATAAAAATTAGACTTTTGCCATTCGTTACATTAAAATAATAAAGAAAACTTAAGCCTAAAGTCGCATTTTATACTTATAACAATTTAACTAACAATTTTAAACTTTAATTAATTATTTAATTCGATTAAAACCCAATTAAGCGGCCGTGATCATCAAACACGCCACAAAATAAAATTTTTTTTTTTTTACAGGAATTATTTTTTGTAGATTGGTTAATTTACAGATAAGACGAAATATTTTATTTAATTAAATTTTAAATTTAATATTTGATTACATAAAGGCCTAGATATTAATTGAATTAATACGACTTTTGATCGTTTTAAATCACTTATTAATGATTTTAATTGCTGCAGGTGAAGAGTAAGATCACTTTGGATATTAAAAAAAAATAATAATAATAAGAAGAAGAAAATTAAGCTTATGAATTAATAATTAAACGTTAATGCTTAATTATTGTGAACTTAAACGTTTTTAATGTATAAAAATTCATAAATAACGAAGGAAAAATGAGATATGTAACACATAGCTAGTTAGCATTTAAGGAATTTTATTCGCTTATATTTAAATAAAAATCTGTAAAGTTTTGTTGAAAATTACAGTTAAAACTACGAATTTATGCTAGGAATTTATTAAAAAATTATAATTTATAACAATAACCTTCTATAATTTTTAATAGGAATTGTTAGATTAGTATACAAGTTATAAAACCTGCAAACAAAATTTGGATACAGTACTTTGGAAAGGGTTTAATGAAAACTTTTTGACTCTGTAGCATAAATAGGACCACCAGAAAATAAAGAAAAATGTTTAAAACATATATAATGTTGTTTATAAGCGTGTGATGTTGGGATAAACTTATAATCTAAGCATCCTTACTGATGTAGAGAATTTATTATTATTATTATTTGTATTATAAATGCCATTCAAACTAGATCGATAGTCAAGAAAACTTTATATTTTTGCTAAATATTTCAATTTAATATAATTTAGAAGTGGGGCACAGGAGTTATACATCCAGTCGTGCGAAGAGAGAGGTGTGGCATTACTACGTCGTTGATTAAAATAACATTTTGGAGATCGGACAAGAAAACAAAAGCAAACGAAAATACCGTTCAAATATTATTTTTTATTATTCTTCTTCTAAAAACCGCGACTCTGTCGACGATATAAGTTTTTTTTTTTTTAAATTCGGTAAGGGGGAAAAAATAAATAAATAAATAAAAACGAGTAGATAGTGCGACACTTGGCTCTCCTCCCCCCTTTCGTATAGACGCACAAGCAATCTTTCTGACCATTCTAAGTCCTTGCATCAGTACATCTACACTTTCGTCCGCCATCTTTGTTAGTGTCCATAGGACCTTCGGACATTTAAAATTACGTATTCTGTCGTCTGTTCCTTAAAATCACGTCTCGAGTAACGAAACAGTCGAAAAAGTTACGAAAAACCGATCTAAATCGTCAAATACTCAGGTATGTAAGTGTCATGCTAGCGGTAATCGCCACAATAACTTTTTATCGCGAATGACGATCGTTAGTTAAAGTTGAATGAATATAGATAAACAATCTGATAAGTAAATTAGTCGAACTCTAACACATTAACAGTACATTTAATCGATATACTAAGTCGAAAAAAAAAAAAAACATTTTTTTTTTCTTATAGGAGAAATAAAAATCTCTCGCGACGTTTTATAAAACTGGAGAGTCGGCGAGACGATTTTTACCGTTAAAAAAAAAAAAATTGGACGGTGTGTTATTTATCGTGTACGATTCTGTTAATTAATTATGAGTTAAGAATGCAGACTATTATTAAAATGCGAAAGTAATGATGTCGTTGAAAACGCCACGTCATTCCTATCCAAACTCGTTCATCGGTTATAAACTGTTCTACACGCCCGACTTTAGGCTTAACGCTGCACCCTTTTATAACTTGCCACGTCTTTTTTAGGCTCTGTATAGCAATTACTCACTAAGAAAATCGTTTATAACCTTCTAAACTATATTTTAAAGCCGAAAAGATTCACATTCGACTTTATTACGATTCCAAAATCGAATGATTAACTCCGATATCGATTTCGTTCTTTAGTTCTAAACTTTTGTTAAGTTAACACGTATTCGGGTGGAAAACTGTCGAAATTTTGTAATTTTTTGTAAAAATAATGACGATTTTTTAAAATTTATAACATATTTTACAACTTATAAATAATTATAATCGATTTTTAAAGATTTAAATTTGTGCAAAGTAGAATTGAAGCAAATTTTGGATTCTGGCTCCATAAATCGATATAAGCTTCTGTTACACGTCTAAATATCGATTTTTATCATCATTAAGTAACCAAATTTACTAAATTATCTCATATTTTACACGTTCTTAAGGAGATAAACGGTTTTATTCAATCATCAAGTTGAACTGGGTTAACTTTCACAAATTTTGACAAAATTCTGTAAAGAAAGTCATTCAAAAATTAATATTATCATTGCATTAATTGAATAATAACAAATTCGACAATTCTAAATTGCATTAAGTGAGAAAAAAATGTGTATTAAATGTAGACAAATGTGTACAAGTTTATGGCTTTTGTACTCAAATTCGACGTGAAAATTTCGTGCAAAACGGCATTAAACAGACTTATTTATGTATTTAGAAGGTTTATTATTTATTTTGGTTCACAAATTTTTCAAAGTTTTCGGAATTTCGTTGTCCCTTTACCTTAAAAAAAATTCATATTCAAGTCGGTATATTTTGAGACTTTTTTCTGTTATTTATCGAAAATTTGTTACATTTTTATACAATTTTATATCAGAAAGAGTTCAAAATATTATTTATAAAATATATTAACATTTTTAACTGTTTATAAAGCAAAAATTTTGATGAAAGGAGCATAAAACTCATTCTAAGCTAATTGCATTACATGCTTATTTTAAAAGAATATTTTAAAAAAAACTTTTATTATTTTTTTAGTTAATATTATATTTATTCATAAAGAAAAATAATTAATCGTATTTTTCACGAAATTTTGATTAATCGGTAGAAATAAATAAATTCATAAAGTAGTAAAAACTATAGCATAGTTTTTATATACTGTTATAAAACTAAAAGATGTTTATAAAACTATCATAAATCGTTATAAAACTATCGCATTATTATAAATTTTAAATTTTAAGCTATAAAATGTTTTAAAATTTTTATAAAATTCTAAACTTTATATCGGAAAATTTAACATTAATTCAAAATTCGTTTAACAAGTTACTGAACATTTTGAAGTTAGCCTGTTCAAGTAATTCGCTTGTTAAAAGTTTAATTAACGGATTAATTTAACGTTTATTCGTTCTTAAAGCTAAAGATTAAACTAAATAAAGGATAAATTCAATAAAAAGTTTGAAAATTTTAATATAAAACACTAAATTTTAACCATATATAATGTTGTTCTATGTTAAAATTTCTTCATGTTTTCTTGCTTAATGGTTAAGATTTCGGTTTTGTAATTGTGTTTTAAAGGCTAAAAATTTATTTTTAAGCTATGAAAATGCAGTTTTATGTGTTAAAATTATATTAAAAATCTTTAAAAAAGTGTTTTTTTAGTGTCGAAGTAAGAAGAATGTTTTAATAATTTAACTGAAAACAGTTCCATGTTTAAGCAAAATCACTTTAAACTAGTTTAGTTATAAACGTTTTAATTAGGTTTATTTTTTTAATTATATTTAATTTTTTAAGTTTTTGTTTGCATGTTTGGAAGAACATTTTTTTTTTTAATAATGTTGACATGTAAGTAGACAAAATGTTTGACGTGCATTCTTCCATTTTTTTTTTTATATATAACAGTTCCAGTTTTTCAATATTCCTTTAGGCACAAAGAAAACTTCTCCATTTTTTTTTTCGAAACATAATTAGCTTTTTAAAGTGCTTTAAAACTGTCAAAAAAAATTAACACTTAGGTCCATTCATACATGTAATAATTTAATATTTGGCTAAAAATCTGTAAATGAAAATCTCTAAAATTCGTTTAATCATTAAAATAAAAATATATTAATTTTTATTTCTAAATTTGATACAATAAAGTCGTAATGTAATTTTTCACGCTTATCAGCAAAATCGAATAAAGTCACTTCAAGAATTTTATAGTATTTGATGTATTGAAACTTAATGGTGTTTATAAAATTTGTAGTAAATTTTATTGAAAAAATATAATATTTATAAAATATTTCTTAAAAATTTACTGTATTATGTAAAATTCCATTAAATTTTATAAATAATTTTTCTATTTATATAAAATTTAAGTAGTAAATAAGAAAAAAATCTATCTTGTATTATAAGTGTCGTTTATAAAAATTCCTACCAGAAATGAATGACTACATTCTCAACCGAATGTTTTCGATTCTATCCGACAATTAAAATAAAAATAATTATAAAACTTTTACCTGTTTCTGTTAATAATTTTAAGAGATTTATTTTAAATTAAGTGAACATAACACTGATTAAAAAAAAATTATTTAACACAGGAATTGTTTAATTTTAAAATTTATATATATTACTTAACTCGTAGAAAGACTGTAAGTGACTTTATTAAATTAATAAATTAAGAAATAATTATTTTACGATCACGAATGTGCCGCATGTTATCGGTAAACAAATCGAGTGTTGCATTAATGTAGAATTTTGTAGTTTGAAATTAAAAAATTTGCTTTCATAGAATTTGGATTTTGCGACAGAATTAATTTTAATTTCGTTCGTTTGTTGGTACGAGAGGCGAGGAGTCGGGGGAAAGAAGAAAAAGAAAAAAAAAAAAAAAAAAACTGAAGCCGAAAACGCTTATCCTACCTTAAACGGCTTAAAAACGGAGTTGTTTACGTCACATTTCTTACAAGATAGTGACATGAAAGGAATGGTGACGTCACAGCACTCCTTTAGGGTCTGCAGCCAACAAACAATTATAGCACCCCTATACCATCTGGTACGGCGACAGACAGTCAAGAACATAAATAGTATCAGTCGATATTTGCGTGATCGAGAACTTGCCTTCCTCTGCACAATTTTGTTTGCCGACATGAACGAAAAAAAGTAAAAAAAATATCGTGATCGAGAACTTGCCTTCCTCTGCACAATTTTGTTTGCCGACATGAACGAAAAAAAGAAAAAAAAAAAATATTTTTTTTTTGCTCGCTTTTTTTCCTCCAATTTAAAATTACGTCTTCGTTATTTTACAGAAAACAAGCCGCACTGCGTGTTATTAAATGGCGGACCGTGTTTTAGATAGGCCGTCTTAATAACCAATTAGAAACGCCTACGAGTCACGTGCTTTACTTATTATAGTTTTATTGGGTAATTTTAAAATTGTCGTCACATTCGCTACGAAAGGTAAAATATTTATTTATTTTTTTCGCCGTTCGGCGTTACGTGTCGGAACTTTTTAATTAATTTCTTTTTATCGAACGTAAATAGGTTTATAAATCGTTTCGCATTAAAAGCTATTAATAATCAGCAACAGAAAAAGTACAGAAGTATTTACGTGTGTCGAAATTTAACAGATTAAAGTCGAACACGTCGTTTGAAAGACCGAATACAACAAAACAACAACTGAATCAACACTGAAATCGACTGTCATGTAAGACCAGGTGTACTTTCTCTCTTTCTGTGTGTGTGTTTTTTAAATTTCAAAATTTCGCATGGTGATAGTGTTTAATGTAGGTCAGAAGTGTTAGCTTCATCCTTATTTAGTTTCTCGGTATTGTGACGTCGGCGTGACGTCATTAAACACCAGCTATCTATCCTTTTTAAAGAGAGTATGGCACACACCGTAGCCTAGTATAATATCGACTTAGAAACAATGATAGTTCGATGTCTTAACGTATAGCTGTATGGTTTACACGTAAAAAGAACACATCTCAAAATCACCTACCTTTTATATGGTAAGTTAATCTGTATTGTCAATATTGATAAACGTTACTTTTGTTCTGATTCTTTACTGTATTCAATGCCATCTAGTGGTAAATATCGGAAGATAAAGAAAGAACCGGTTTCTGCTGCCATTTTTTTTTTCCTATTCACTATTTTTTTATTTTATTTTTATTTTTTTCTGCTCCCAGTTCTCCCTCTATTACTTGCGGAATGTGGGGGTAATGCACCCCCTTCACTCTCTAAATTCTTGTGGAAGGTAACTAAACTGCATACTTAAGATAAATTTTCATTCGTCTATGTTTATAATTTCGCCATTAGCATCGATTAAAATGCTATTTAACGGCGGCGCATTGTTTTCTAAAATAACAGCAATAAAAAAAAAATAACACCTGTAAACTATTGGTTATTACTTCTTGACGTTTAAAATGCTATTTAACGGCGGCGCATTGTTTTCTAAAATAACAGCAATAAAAAAAAAAATAACACCTGTAAACTATTGGTTATTACTTCTTGACATCACTTATTTTCAAATTCGAAAATGGATGCGGGAATGGAAGTTTTAAATATTTGTTTTTGCTCTGAAATTTTAGTAGATGGAAAAAATGGCGTTGGTTTTTTTCTCCAATCGGATTCTATACTCGAATTAAGTCACGTGATTATTGTTTCGTAATAATGTAAACCGAAATGGAACGATATCAATGGCGCGTTTTAATTAATAATAACGAGATTAGAAAATGGGAAATGTATTGGGTTTGGGAATTTATTTATTCTGTAGTCACGTGATTAGCGAAATCACGAGGACATTTTTTTTGTCGTGTGTGTGTAAGTCGGAACGCTTGAAGTTCTTTTCCCTCCTCTCCTCTGTCCATAAAAAAACGACGAGTTTGATGTGTTCTCCCCACATCGGTGTTGCTCCCATGGAAGTCGCTGCGCTTGTGAAATTCTCGGAAAAACGACCTTGAACGAGTTCACTGACCTCCAGTTGCTCCCCCTGACGGAAACGTTTGGCAAAAGGCACATGACATCTATTAAGTATTTCCTGTCCAAGTATAGGATTGTTCCTACATTTTTCTCCTTCATTGAGATATACACTATGCTAATTTGGAAATAAAATTATAAATAATTAAAGTTTTCTATTTACATATACGGAATAATAATTTATTTTCCGAATAACCGATTAAAAGATAAATATAATATTTTTTACGAATTTTTCCCAATTAATAAAGTGTTCCTTGAGTTTTTAAAATCTTCACGAGAACAATAAATATTCATGTTGTTTTTTTTTAATTAAAAACTAAAAATTTGTGAATGTCACAATTTTGAATTAAATTTTATATAAAATATAGTTTTATGTTGTATATAGTTACAATAAACATACCAAAAATTCTTATCTAAAAAAATTGCAAAAATTGAATATTTTAGCGAATCACGCTTCGATTTATGTCTTCCAGATGGCAGCACTTTCTCATTAATATTAAATGTTGCCAGTTCTATTTGAATTTTTACGTCTGCAGAAGCATTTTTTTTTTTTAATCTTAAAACAAATGAGAAGTTTTATAAATAATAAAATTTTTGATTTTAAATTTAATTCTTTTTATTATTGTATATAATGTAATCATCTGTTTAATGCGATATAGTTTATAATTTTTTATTATTATGCTATTTGATCAAAATTAATGAATAAAAACTTGAAAAATTCTCTTTAAGAACCAAACTTTTATACCCGCCTTTGTTCATGTTTACTCTTATCCCTCCTCTTCTCGTAAAATACGGTGCTGTAATCATAAACATTCTAAATCCCAGTTTAAATTCACGCAACTTTGTTTGGTTTTTCTTGATTTAAAGATTTCGTTAGAAACTTTAGAGCGAAAAAAAAATATATTATAATCTCTTCACCCATCTTTTCTTCAAGCGTTACTATGACTGTGCAGCTGTCAGAATTAATTCAACACAAACGTAGCTAACTCCAGAGATAAAACTATTTATAACATAAGAGAGTAATGTTCGTTGTATTTGCAAATGAAATTCTAAATGCCCGCAAGATGATAATAAACTTTATGATAATCATTGGCCCTATTGACTACCAAATAACGGTAACTAAATGTGTATACCTTATAGAAAGGACTTTTGTTCGTTTCGTTCCGCCTTATTTAAGTTAGTTTACTGCAGTATTTAAATGTTAAATATTAGCATTAAATCGCTATTAAAAATTGCAATTTAGATGAATTTAAATTCTATTAAAACCATCGGAGATTTTTTTTATGTTAGTTTATGTTTCTCTCAACAGGTGGCGCGAGTAGCAATTTACGAACCGTACTGCCAGAACTGCTAAGCGAATTTTAAAGTTTTTAATTGCAAAGTTTGGAAGTGTTTTTAGTCGGAATGTAGCTGCAAGACATTTCTAATGGATAATTTTCTTTTTAGTCGTGCCAGAACTTGTTTTAGTTGCAGTAAAACATTTGGGAATTTTTTTCTTATTTTTGCTATTGCGTACTGGATTCGCCACACCGCTACGCTGTTTGCTATCAGATATGGTTTGGTTTTGAGCAGGGAATGGTACGAATGATCGCCAGTAGAGGCGTATTACATAATTGTCACCTGCTAGTTCCTTCCTAGTCATTGACTAAGAGATTAAGAGTTGCAGTTCTGCAGTCTACTTCTTTTTAGATAACGTAATAAGATGGTGAACTATGTTGAAAGCTCAAATCTACTTGTACGTTATCTGATCTGGGAAGACAGCTGTGTTTTCATAACATTGATCACAGTCAGTGACAGGATAATATGACTAGGAAAGGTTGTTTCGTATACTTAAAGTTCACTCTACTCTATTGCGTCTCGAAGAATTATTTAAATATTTCTCTCTTATGGGCAGTTCCAACAGATCCAACTCACCCTGCATACTGGCTGAAGGGTTTTTTCGTGTCGCCTTAGTGTAAGATGATAACTCTACGGAGGTCCAGATCCGCTGTCTCGTGGGGCAATTGCGTCACAACCACTTCAACTATCGAAAGGTCAGCCCTTTGACGTCATCGTGTCAAGTCCCGGATGAGAAGTTGAGAACTTATATATGCATCGAGACGATCCACTTATTGCATCGATCGAAAAACATCCATAAATGACTTATAAATAAATACAATCAATTTTGTTTGATTTATAAGTGCGGAATTTGATTTATTAAAAAAAAAACTAACGAGGAAAAATTTCGTCCGAGTGGGCCCACGTGTATACATTTTTATGCCTTATTTGGTAAGTAATCATAACTGCGGATCCAAGTCGCATTTCGAAGTCAAACAGGCCGAAATTTTCAGAGATTACTTCCCGAATTATAGGAAGAATTCGTTATAACTCAAAAAATTGCCATGGTTTCAGCTTAAATATGTTTTTTTTTTTTTTAATTTGCAGAACTTCCTCCAAATCTTAATTAAGCATATCGTTTGCAATTTTAAATTATGAAGTAATAATATAGCTGGAAGCGACGAGCTTCTTAGTGGTTTAATAAAAGAGCGTTATAGAAGTCCACGCTCGTTATTTACTGCTGAAGTAGCAATATGTACTAAACAATCCCGGCCACTGTTTTTTTTTTTTTCTCTTTTTATTTCGTCTGAACGCAAAGATATTTAATATAAAACTCTTAGAAGAAAAAACCAGAAGGATCTCATTAAGCTACTTTTTGCCTTTAGGTGAGGCAACCTTACTACCTATGCACTCAAACCACATCAAAGTACCGACTAACACTACACAACGAACTACAAGAGAGATTTATAGCTACATCACCGGTCGATCCATAACTGGGAACATTCCGACATCAGCATTTTAATGTTATGAATCCTTCTGAGTAAATGGACATGCAATATTCGAATTTTTATTATTTTAAAAACCCGCCGGAAGAATTAAAGACTTAAAAAAAAAAAAGAAAACTATACACGCGGCATACAGTATGCATGAGCGCTCTTTTTTTTTCTTGAAATTATTACGAATTACATAACCGAATAGGGGTATTGTGACCATTACGTCAGAGGACGATCACGTGACGTATTCACCCCCGCACCTCTTACGGGTGTGGTCCTAAGGAAAACGATCTATCCAGTTTTAAGGTCGTCGACATTACATGTTCTTGGAAGGAGTTTGGCTTATTAGAGAAGCCATGTGAGGGATATTTTTTTTAAACTGGATGCTAGCTTTTATCAACAATCTATCGCACGGCTCCATATATATATACATATATGCATACACAATATAATGGCATAAATAATTAAAGCAATAAATGAATAATTCGGTAAAATATATAGTTTTGCAACATGCCCGGAACTTCGTGGGAACGAAACAGAACAGCATGAACATTCTCTGTTGTTGGAGAATGTAAAACACCTTCGCCCTTGACTGTAGTGTTTATATATCACTAACATACTAAAATGTTTACATATTGTTTGCAGTTAACATAGTTTTGGAGAAGTGAAGAGAACAATTGACAAGAGCTTTAAGACAAGTATGGCATCAAGTGGTACGCATACCACAGTTTAGTGGTTCCGACTCCATTCTGCTCTACTGAGAACTTTTCAAAACTTAGCCATAAACTTGCGAGGTAAGTCGAAATTTTGTTTCATGCAATTTATAAACCAACCGCGCATCCCGAAAATTCGGAGAGAGGATTTTTGTTAGTTAAAACTTTTTTTTTTTTCTTCTTCTTCTTCTTTATGCCGCGCTGCTAAGAAAAACACCGATGAAACTCGAGATGTAAGTCTCAAAAACGTAGTTTTCTTCGGCCTTTAATCTGTTAAGAAATGAAAAATTGGTGTTGCTGTGTGTCGCTACGGATTATGCCAGAAATTATAGAGAGAACTTACTGTATAATTTTAAGTAGGAATTACTCTTATCTAGAATCTATTCTCGGTCTGGACAAGCGATCACGAAAAGATTGCTGACCTCCGCAGAAAATTTTATAGAACTACAGTACACGTTAATAACTTTAACGGGGTGTGTATATGTTGTTCGCAAAATTTTTACTGTTTTTACCTAACGTAACGAAAAGTTTTCAAGTAATTCGATGTCACGCATGGACATCTTTCGAATTTTAAACATTTTAAGAATTTTACGACGGGAAAAACGAAAGGAAAAGAGAAAAAAAAAAAAATTAAAGTAATGCTTTGTGTCAACGCCATCTCGCGGCTCTCATTGTAACGAGAGAAAAACTTTTTCCAAGGTCGCAACTTCGAGATAATCCAACTAACGCATTTGATTATCCGGATGCTTGACCTTAGAATGGAATTATGTTTATCGTGTGTTTATGTAAATATCAATCAAAAAATATATATTTTAATTGTGTTATAGGGTCACGGACAGTTGTTAAAATTCAGACGGAGTTTGCAAACAGAAATTCAAAAATTTTCAAGGATAATTACTCCACTGGAGTAATAAAAGCATTTCTCCTTTAATATTATTTCCGCTCACATTCGCAATTTATTCAAGAATATTATGAAAGATTAAAAAAGAAAAAAAAAAAAACACATATAACAAGACGAAGAATAAAAGAAAAAAAAAAAAAATGGAAGAAAAATCAAGAGAGTAAAGTGGAGAAAAATTTGAATAGAGAAGTTGAAGATTCTCAGACAAAACTGGTTTTCACAATGATTTTCCAGATGGTTATGATATCTGAGATCATTGTGAAAGCTGATTTTGTTGTTGATTCGTCGTGTGACAAAGAAATGATTGATAAGCAAACTGATCAAGTCTTCTTCTTCAATGGGTGAGTTATTTATTTATTTGAATATAATTATTTTTAAACGGAATTATTGATTGTTTTTAAAACATGATCTGCACCAACTCACTGTAATCTTGAAACTCTTCGTGGTAATAACTAATTTATCGTTTTTATCCAAGCAAATCTCCGAAATTAAATGGGAAAACTTTCTCCTAATAAGGTATACAACTCTGAGAAAAATAACATTGAAATTGTTTTCCTTGTTTGCAAAAGACATCTTGGTAATTTATATATATTGAAGGCCTGCAATGTGAGTTTCTGCGAAGGTGATGTTTAAGGAGAAAAATGATACAGGGAATTATTTGGTTAAGTTTTTCCAGGGAAAAAATAATTATAAACTTAAAAAAAATCTAATGATTTTAATGAGAAGGGGGAAAAAAATATTGGAAATATTTATGTCAGACAAAATTTCCAAATTTTTCTGCTAGGAAATCATCAGAAATGCTTTTCTTTTTCTTCTAGGAAGTCAATCAAATTATTTTCCACGCCATTTTTTTCCCTCCAGAAAATTATTTTTGCCAGAAAAGTTTTTCTTTCGTTATATATATATTTTAGTTCGTTACTTACCTTATATTTAAGAAATATAATTAGTAGTACTTAACTGGTGCAATTAGTTGCCGGTTAGTTTTTTTTTTTTTCTTTTTTGAAGAAGAAAAAAAAATGTTATATGCAGTAAAGTCAACAGATTATCCGCCATGTTGTTGTAGGCTCTCTTCCAGATGTTCTTTCAGAAGAGAAAAATTTTTGGAAAGTCTCTATTAAGAAAAAAAGATTTATATCTCGTGTTTATTTAGTGTTTTGCATGTAATTTAGTCCAACTGTCGAGGTCACATGTACGAGCCAGTCATTATGTACAATTACTACGAATTTGTAACAATTGTAAGTACAAGACCATCTTTCCTCACTCAATTTAAAAGAAAAATTTCCGGTCTTCTTCCACGTTTCTACATTTACTTCCTCCATCTTGCGAACTATATTAAAGTACGTTTTCTAAATTATTTGCAAGAGAAATCATAATTCTCTCGATAAAAAACACAAATTAACCGACGTGCAAAATATCTCTACTAGTAATTTCCGGATGATGCTGGAAGAAAAAGTGATTATCAAATTTTTCGCTGCCGAAAAGGAGAATATATATATATATATATATAAAAAAATTATATACGTATAATTTTTTAGCATCACGTTTGACCTCATACGTTAGTTGCTTTTCTGGTCACGAACACGAATAGTTTTGTTTGTAAAAGTTCTAAATTTTTCTACCTTCTAGCACCCTTTATAATCTAGCGATAATTAATGAGGTGGTATTCGAGTAAACGCGTATTTAATAATCGAATTAATTTGCGATTTTAGATTACATAAAAATCGAAAAATCGTCGGGTAGCGGCGAAATTTAAAGCTCAGAGTCTCTCTCTTTATCTATAAAAGCAGATGCCGATCAACATTTGCCATTTTGAAAGAGAAAAAAAAAAAAAAAAAAAAAAAAGCCGATCAACATTTGCCATTTTGAAAGAGAAAAAAAAAAAAAAAAAGAAACTGTTCTCATTAGAAACAACTCTTCTCTTATTACAGTAACAAAAATATAAAAGTTGTAGACGGCGATTTCTTTTAAATCGCAGATTTTTTTTTTTTTGAGCCGTGATCGCAATTTATGATTTAAAAAAAAAAAAACGGGGGATGCTAAATCATTTTGTTCTCCTATTCACCGTATATAAGTTGATATATGTGGAACGACAGTTTTGCATCTGTCGTCGGAAGCTAGAGAAACACACCGCTATAGTATAAAAATGCTATTTCGCATTAGAAAAGTACTAACATAGTAACAAACCGAGGTAGGGAAGGCTGTACTCAGAACCTATCTCTTTTAGATATAATTGGGCTGTCAAGTCGAACTTCTAGAAGGACTCCATGAAAAATATTTTCTTTTAAAAGTTTGTTAGGGACACATATATAATAATCCTATATATGGAATAATAGTTTGACTTGTGTTTTTATTTACCAGAGAGTCGTTATGTTTGATGTCATTCGATGTTGCAATACAATTGAGTCGTTTGTTCTCAGCCTCAGTGTGTAATCTCATCCGAGTAGCTACTGTAAATTTATCCTTCGCTACATCATGACCTTCTACTTTCTTTCTTCTTCTTTTTTTTTTTCTCTTTTGTGTTTCTGTCGGTGACTTATCGCACTCTGATGAGACCTCTCGCTGCAGCGAGATTCCAGATAGTCGAAGGTGACTGGCATATGCTTCCTTCTTAAATTACTCACCTCAAGATTTTTGAATGTGCGAAAATAGATTTTTATTTACAGGATTGGTTCTATACATATTTACGTTTCTAACATGTTTTCTTTTTTTTTTTTAATCGTTATTAAAATTATTATTATTATTATTATTATTATTTTCTTTTAGCAAAATTATAATTACTAAAATAATTGTATATAAATGTATGGTACATACCTACATAGTATAAAAGTCTTAAAATATGTAGAACGATCGGTTAAAAATTTGAACTGTTTGGTTTAGAATATAAAGCTAAAGCCGCAAAATTTCCCTCTCTGTTGGTTATCACCATTGGTCGCAGTATCCGTTTTTTGGATATGATTGATAATTTTGGTCTGAGTAGTATGAGTAATAAGCTTGAGATTGGTTACTGTACTCGTTGTATACAGAATGAGCATTGGACCTAGACGACCTAGTCAGATCGTAATATTTGGTCGACTGTAGACTGTCCTTTGGTTCTGAGGCCAATGGCTCGTTGATGGATGTCGCGTCTAGCTTGGAAGTTGAAAAACGATATCCAGTAGGTTCTGATACATTAGGAAAGGGTGGATGATACCATCCAGACCAGTTAGCAGCAGATCTGTATGCCTGCGAAGGAAGATACTGATCCAGTTCGTCTATACAATCCACAGCTTCACTTGTTAATTGACCCACATCGACGTGGCTGAAATCTATTGGATTTTGGCTAGAAGTCTCTGCTAAAATTATTAAAAAAAAAAAAAAATTGGTCCATTAATTAAATTTTGGAATTATACTGCGTGTTTTACGTAAAATTTTACCTGGTTTGTTTATAGGAGTACGTTGTCTGTCGCTGGAATTGGAATTTTCGGTATGTTTCGGAGTCGTCGGAGGCGTAGGTGGACTTGTTGGATGTACCACGTTATCGGTTTTGTTCGATTTCAGACATCTACAAGAAAAATTTTTTATGTTTAAACGTCTGAGATTACGAAAAATTCTATTCGTCGTTAGACTCACCTAAAAATAACGGTGGCTCCTTGAACTTGGGATGATGGTGCAGACGGGCGGATACGATCGTTGCTTTTTTGCTTTCTGCGCCTCGGTTGGTATTTATAATCGGGATGTTCGCTTTTATGAACCACTCGCAACCGTTCAGCTTCTTCCAGAAAAGGTTTCTTTTCTTCTTCTCCTAATAACCTGCAGACAAAAACCTTACAAGTTAAGCTAACAGTCGATGTTGTAGTTTAATAATTTAATGCAGATCTCATAGGGAATGTTAGTTCGAAGCAAGAATATCGTGTGCATATATATATAGAGACATAGTGATGTGTACCTGCATTTGTAGTAGTGGCTCAGGAATGTGGCCATACTTACAGAATCCTTAGCCATCGTCGGTATAATGTTAAATATTCCTCAGCCATAAAACGTGCAAAACATACCAGTGGAGTGGGTTGGTGACAGAAATACCTCCCCACATAACAGGAACGGCTCGGTAATGTCTTGGAACAGATGGAAGTCTATTTACAACACATTTCCTGTTCTTTTACTTCTCTCTAATTCAGCTTAATGTTTTTCTCAAAGATTTTGAATTTCGTGCTCATTATGCCATTTAGAGGATGAACTTACTTCTCGCAGTTAAGATTGATGGAGATTTTTTTTTTAAGATTAATGTATGCGGCATATTAAGAATTAAAGCATTCTTTCAGTTCATTTTTTTTATCCTCTTCTTAATTTTTTCGTTGAGAGACTTGTGCCGATTCGAATTTTTCCTACATTTCGATTAAATCAACAAAATATGACGTGTGTAAAGTAGAAAATTAACGTAAATATGCAGCAGAAAAAGAGAGATATATTGATCTACCAAGCTATTGTTTTAACGTAATTATTCATCAAGTAAACCCAAATATGTCAGATTCTACCCAAAGGGAACATAATTATGTGAACTTAGACGTTCTAATAAGTTATGCAAATTTCAACGATCTGAATTAATCAAGTACACATAAGGTACGTGCCCTATATCTAAACAATTTCTCTTAGAAAAATTCTTGTAATGAGAAATATTGTACATAATGTACCTTAACTTATTTAGGACAAGAAAATATGGATAGAAAAAAATTATCTCGAGTAATCGTTGCTTAGAATTTAGTTTGATCTGTCGTGAGCTTATGAAACTGCAAGTCAAAAGTTATAATACAACTGTATGGAAGTTAATGAGATCGAATTTCTATGCTACCATATGTTTGAACACGTGCAGTTACCAATGTAGGACTGAGCTTATCAGTCGATCCACACATTTTGTGCAACAAAACTTAATAAAAGTCGGTTTCTTGATAGATTTTGATAGATGCGCGCCAAAACTGTTAAAAAAGAATAGCTAGCATGAAGGGGTTAAGTTCCAGAAATTATATTTTTTGGCAACCATTCAACCGGTTCCTAATAATATCTGGAATAGTTGTATGTCATTTTGTTACAAAAATTTACTCAGATTACATCAAATCTTTCCGATCTTAGCATTTTAATTCTTTAGCTCGAGTCTCTCTAACAAGCTCTGCCATTTTTAATCCGGAAGGATGGATATTTTTTTTTTTTTTTTATGGAATTATACACATGGGTTCAGTTAAGTTCGAAGAATCGCTAAACGTTTTTAATATAAATCTAGACACTCTTCGGCGATGTATTTAGTATGACAGTTTACAATCGAGCCGATGAGTAGCGATGATAAACGTTATCGTGTTCTAATAATGCCGCTATGTGAAGGGTCATGTTGAAAAGTTATGGTGCCATAAAGACTCAAAAAAAAAAAAATTGTAATCGTTGCTTGAATGTCTATCTGTTTGCGGTCTGATCTTCCAGGTAATTGCTCCATAAACAAAACCAAATTTGGTATGAAGCAATGCTCTACATATTTTTATTTTTGTTAGATATTCTTCAATTATTCATTTATTCTGATGTCTTTCTCTGTCTTCGTAACGTTCTCTAGAGTAGTGTGGTTGAGTCATCAGTGCCAAACTGCCACTCACCACCTCGATTTTGGCCCTAATTACCAACCTTTTCTTTACATTAAGAGGATAAGCCATTAATTTCTAACTCCATCAGAACAAACCGTGTTCGGATTTAGAAACAAAAATTTTTTTTTTTGTTTTGCAAAGAAATCTATCAAGGCACAAATAACCTTTCGGATGAATCACGAAGAGATAAGGCGTTGCAGTAATTTGGCAAACTCTTCTCTAACGTTGTATTTATTTGATATATGGACTTCAGTCAATTGCAGTGGGTTTTGATATATTCGATGTTACGGTGGCACATATATTTATATTCATGTACAAGAGATATCGTTGTTTCTAGTGGATTTGGCATGGATGGTTTTCAGAATGAGTTTATATATTTGGAGATTCGAGACGACTATATATCAACTAGTATGAGCAAAAATAATCGTATATGTGATTTGGCAAAGGGTTAATGTTTTAATAAGCATCCACCTACTGTATTTTCGGACTCTTTAAAGACACGGAAATATTAATTTCCATCCAAAAATTTATTTAGGGAACCGTGAGTGTGGGAATAAAAAAGAAAAAAAAATTAAAGACCAAGAAAGAAAAAAAAAAAAAAGAGACTTAACTTCACCTATTTGCTATATGCGTGATGAGCAGAAATGTTCCAAAAATAAGAATTACATTATTAGTGTATCTAAATTTTGCATGTGGGAAAGGGAACCACTAATGTTGTCTACTGGTAAAAATTCTGCTAAGTTTTTCTCTTGCAAAAATAAGCAGAATATCGCATGTCTAAATTTTGTTTTTGCACAAAAATAACTGTAAATACTCGCGATTTTTAAAATAAAATTTTCGAGTTGCTGTAAAAAATTTGCAAGAAAGTCGAATTGATTTTTAATTATGCCACACGCTTACAAGGGGAAGAAAAAAATATATATTTAAGCTTGTAGAAATTTGTTTACTATATTTAACTGTAAAGATGTGCAACAAAAATATTTATACAAGAAAATTACAGAGTTATTTGCAATCTTATTATTTTTCTATATCGCAACCTTGACCTTAAAGTTCAGCAAAAAACTTTCAGCATATACAAAAAAATGATATAGTAGATTTATGCAGATTCCGATGGTTGTTTTGAATTTTTCATTATAATTTTTTTTTTTATTAATTACGCGTAGATTTTATGATTTGCGATATGACGAAATACATCAGACAATTTTACATAAAATTCGGTGCAAACTGACGATGTCTACATAGAGGAATCTGCTGATTCTAAGACTTCTTGGCACGGTACCAGGTAATTCTCTTCTCAGATGTACCCATTTCGTCACCCGTCCATCACGCTGTCAGTAGCAAAACGTGTAAGTAACTGTCCCCAGGCGTATCCCATGTGAGATATTGGTTTTTGACGTGATGGAAGACTTGTATATTGGTTAAGAAGACTTGTATGTGTGTGGTTTGGGTAATATGTTAAAGCGCTGTCAAGTTGGCCGTTACCACAATGTTAACAGCAATTCGCCATTTTTTTTTTAACGCGTCGTAAAACAATAAAATATTTCTGTTATTTTTTTAAAATTATTTTATGCAGAAACTAGACTTAAATAAGGAAAAAAAAATTTAATAATAATTAATACGTAATAAAAAGTTATACGCCAGTTAGGAGTTAAATAACCTTCAACTTAAAGCCGAACAATAAGTCACGAATGAGACATACGTGTCGAAATGCAGACTATAGCCTACTTAAAGCCTTACAAATACTGAGATTATGGGATTATTTTTTTTTATTTTAAAGTATAAAATGCTCTTTATGACCAACACAAAAGTCCCTTTTGTTAGGATTTTTTTTAATGTATCATTACGATATTTGTTTATGACCTGTAGAGTGATCGTTGAATACAAATTAATAATATGTGATTAATACGAAGGAATTTTTATTTAATGGGCAAATTCTGTACCATAAGATGCTTCAGATCTGCAACGAATTGAGCAGATTCTACTAATATCGCAGGAATAGGTAAAGTGTGCTTATTATTATGCAAAATCTATACCGAATGATGTTTCGGATCTGCAATTAATGGAGCAGATTCTATTAAACTCTACATGAATATTAAGCTGAGTTATTATTATGCAAATTCTGCACTTCTAGATGTTACAGATCTGCAATTAATGCAAGGACTTGAATTAATGGAGCAGATTCTATTAAAATCGCAGGAACATGATTGAGCTTATTGATATGTAAATTCTGTACCACAAGACATTTCAGGTCTGCAATTAATGGAGCAGATTCTGCTATAATATCTCAGGATGAAACTGGAATTATTTTAATGCAGGTTCTGTACCACAAGACGTTTCAGATCTGCAACTAATGGAGCAGATTCTGCTATAATATCTCAGGATGAAACTGGAATTATTTTAATGCAGGTTCTGTATCAATAAGACGTTTCAGATCTGCAACTAAAGGAGCAGATTCTGCTAAAATCTCAGGATGAAACTGGAATTATTTTAATGCAGGTTCTGTATCACAAGACGTTTCAGATCTGCAACTAATGGAGCAGATTCTGCTAAAATCTCAGGATGAAACTGGAATTATTTTAATGCAGGTTCTGTATCACAAGACGTTTCAGATCTGCAACTAATGGAGCAGATTCTATTAAACTCTACAGGAACACGAAACTGAGTTTGTTAATATGCAAATTCTGTACCGCAAGATGTTTCAGATTTGCAACTAATGAAGCAGATTCTACTGAAATTGCAGGATCATAAGTTGAGCTTATTTGATATGCAAATTCTGTGCCCATGATGTTTCAGATCTGGAACTAATGGAGCAGATTCTATTAAATTCACAGGAGTGAGTTTCTTCTTCTTCACTCTTCTTTTAGTAGATTCTGGACTTATTAATATGCAAATTCTGTACCACAAGATGTTCAGATCTATAACTAATGGAAAAGATTCTATTAAACTCTAAAGGAACCATCCATTCATGAAACTGAGCTTATTAATATGTAAATTATGTACCACAAAATGTTTCAGATCTACAACTAATGAAGTAGATACTATTAAACTCTGCAAGAATATGAAACTTGAGCTTATTAGTATGCAAACTCTGCAATTTTAGATATTTTAAGTCTGAAACTAATGGAGCAGATTCTACTAAAATCGCTGGAACATGAACTGCTCTTATTAGCAATTCCAATTTTGATATAAATAAAAAAAAAAATCTTGAATAGGGAAATCACGTGATGCTAAATCTAATTCTATATAAATTTTATCACTCTTTTAACTGTGAAATATTGCTAATAACCAATCATGCGAATGACGCGTTGTTTCTAAGAAAAGTTTCTGAACTGTACGCGCGATTAAACTTTGCACGCATCACAAAAAGTGTGATTTTTGTCAACTGTGAAATGTTCCACGGTCCACGGGAATGAAATATTTATATTCTGTATTTGTAACGACTCGACAAAAGTTCATCTCTCTTCTTCCAAGTAGAGATTTTTGTTGTTAAAAAGGAATATTAATTACAGTGACGATAATTTAAAGGAAAGAACTCTTTAGAAAATGGTTAATAATAAAAAGAGAAGGAAATGCAGTTTTGGTGGTCTCGAATCTTATCTTCATAATAGGCTGTGTAGTTTACTATTCGACAAGAAATGATAATTATAAGATAAACCGGCGCCTGTCTTAATGGCGTCAGATATACTGATAGACGAATCCACTCATGTTGACACACGAAGGGCCGTCTGAGTTTTTTTTTTTTTCCTGTAAACTACCGCTTTTCAAGGGGCTCAAATCAAACAGTGTTGAAAGACAGAAATATGGATGAGAATCGAGTTTTAATCTGCTGAAAGTTTATACCCGTAAGTTGGCTCGATAAACTCATAACGGAGTTAAAAAAAGAGCTTTATTTTTTTTTTTAAATATAAATAATTTATAGCTATCTTATTTGCGGCTCTTTCTCGCTTCTCTTGTTAGGTTATTTACGACTTACAGCTGGTTATTTTACCAACAAATATTTGATATTTTGTTTATATAAATCAGAGTGAGAGTCGAGTTTGACATACAAGAGGTTCTACCTGCTTAATTTATCCATTTATGGCGACGAGAAGATCGGTTTAAGTTTGTATAAAGAAAGTTTAGTAGAATAAGTTTTTTTTTTTTTTATTATATAATTTTTAATAGATGAGAGATGTCACGCTTCTTTTGGTTAGTATAAAGAAGGAAACATGTGGACAAAGGAGCCGAAGTTTGTTTCAAAACGGCGAAACAAGTTTCAACAAGGCAAGCATTTCACGCATCGTGCACAAACAACATCTTTATTTTTTCACGTACACTAATAATGTCCGTTGTTTCCCCCCTTGACTTACTATCGATGCCATAGAGGAAAGACTTGGATCTATTGAAACCATCTAAGTAAATATTTTTACCGTTTAACTCACGAAAAGTAATTGAGATGTAGTTATGATGATGTCAAGTGTACATCTTTTAAATAATAAATGAATTACCATAAAAATAAACCTAGTTATGATATTTCTTATTAAAAAAAAAAGAATAAAAATGTTTATATACCATTAAGACCATTAAAAAGATCAAAAAAGAGAGTTTCCTTAATTAAAAAGCTATATTTTCAGTAGCCACACGTAATATGAATGAAAAATTTAATTTATAAATATTAAATTCTTATATCACTCCATGAAAATATGGAGAGATATAATTTTTAATCTTATATCTCTACATATATAAGATTAAAAATTATTTTTATAATTAATCTTTGCAGTTATTCATTAAAAAAGTTACAGTAGTTAGAATAAAACATAAATTTACAGTTATAATCCATGATTAAATTTTATAATAGGCCTATAACTACTTAATAATTTTCTAAAATTATAATAAATTAATTATAAATTATATTTCTGCAGATTTTACAAATAAAATTAAGCTACCAGACACATCATATATGGAACTTATAATGTCTATAAGTCTATAATTACAGATTTAATATAAAAATCTGCAACAGTAATCTTCAAAATGTACTAATGAACAAACATTTGTTTCTTTCTAGTTAATAACTATAAAGCTGGCAAGAAGAGACTACATTTTGTAGACCATTATTGTAGATTTTACTGTTATTAACTGAAAGAAAAGAACAGATTAGCATTTATTCTAGCTAATGACATTGGGGATTCAATGGGCCAGGTGCGAAGGGTGAAAGAGGGCCCCTCACCTGAGTGGACCCCTTTATATTCGTAACCAGGTGCTACATATGCGCTACGATTCCATCCAATTTGTAAACTTAACTGAGTTTCTCGTTAAAATAACTCTAAAATACCCCCGATTTGCTTATAGAATGTTATCATGTATACTTATCATGATTATTATAACCTACACATACCATCATGTGCTTA
Organism: Olivierus martensii; assembly: GCA_000484575.1. Classification (NCBI taxonomy): domain Eukaryota; kingdom Metazoa; phylum Arthropoda; class Arachnida; order Scorpiones; family Buthidae; genus Olivierus; species Olivierus martensii. Next base: position 31,937 of record AYEL01075282.1, on the reverse strand, counting down.
TATCATAACTTGTACATGTTATTATAACCTATATGTGTCATTATATGGATATATTTATGTTATAGCCTATACATGACATCATATAGATGTGCTCATAAGTTATGCATGACAATATATATTATTATATCATAATCTATGCTATAAAAGTCTAAAGAAAATGCTTAATATGCTATTTTTACTCTATCTAGGAGTGGTTATCAATATATTTATCGATTAATCTCTGTTGATTTTATAACACTGATTTCATATCGATGTCCTTCCATGTTTTGGGAATTTAGATAAGATTGGATCCAAAAACAGATTTTTACTATTTAGAAACTATTAAGAAAATAGTTTATAAATAGTAAAAAAGAGTCTAAATATTACCATTATGAAGAGTATGAGAGGTTTTATTTCAGTTTTAGTTTCTAAATAGTAAAAAAGAGTCTAAATATTACCATTATGGGGATCATCAAAGAGTACGAGGTCCAAAAACAGATTTTTACTATTTAGAAACTATTAAGAAAATAGTTTATAAATAGTAAAAAGAGTCTAAATATTACCATTATGGGATCATCAAAGAGTACGAGAGGTTTTATTTCAGTTGTTAAACTGAAATAAAACCTCTCGTACTCTTGGTAATATTTAGACTCTTTTTACTGGTAATATTTAGACTCTTTTTAATGGTAATATTTAGACTGTTTTTACTATTTAGAAACTATGACACTAAAACACGTTTATGAAACTAAAACATGTTATGATTGTAAACAGTTTTAAAGTCACTATTAAAATCTATGGTCTTACAAGCGTTAAGATCCTTCTCATAGTTTTAAACGCCCATAATATAGTTTAACTTTCGCCTACGCTAGTTGGATATGTCTTATCGTTTTTTTTTTATTGATTAGATATATCTAGGCCCTTTACCTTAATCCAGCGATGCATAAATATTTATCACGTGTTTGGAGACAGGAAAATTTTTCCATGAAGAGATATGTATTTTCATAGAAATCTTCGAAAATGTTTCCTGTATTTTGAATATGAACTGTAACAAAACAGGCAAAAAAAAAAAAAGAGCGCAGGTCATACAAATAAATATAGAAGGAAACGTGGTAATAATAAATTAAACGCTACGCTTCCACTAAAAAGGAGCGGTTCCTTTGAAAAATAAAACTTCATTCGAGCAAGGATTAGTGTCGGTTTTCTAAAATAACTCATTTTTTTTTTTAAAAAAAGAATTAATTAGGAAAAGAAATTTTCACGAAGGAGACTCACCTCCACAGTTTTCCTAGAGTCTTACTTAACTCGGCATTATGCAGATGGGGATATTGATCGGCCAGTTTTCTACGAGCAGCTTGGGCCCACACCATGAATGCATTCATGGGTCGTTTAATATGAGGTCTCCTTTTGTCAGCATCGTTTTGTCGTGTCGGAGGAGGGACCAGAGTCCAATCGTAACCCTTGAGAACTCGACTGACTGCATCGCATATATTTTCCCGACTGTCGCTCTTCTCTCGCGACATTTTACTCTTATCTCTTCACTAGCTGAATGAGTGTCTCGCAGTGACCAAGAAGCGACTGTCCTACTCTCCTCCTTCTCTACACGCCCATTTACAGTATTGGGTGATGACGATGCCATTCATGACGTCAGAGCTACTCCTACCGATTCCTTATTTGTACCAATAGGTAGCTGTACGTATCCGTGTCACCGTGTTTTAATGCACAGATAATTTATTAAAGCACTATTATTATTTTATTATTATCATTCGTAACGATGATAAATGCCTGTATAGAAAAACCGAATACGGGCGTATAATAATTGTTTTAATTAAAACCGATTCTTTGACATGATTTATCGATTTTTTTTATTTTATTATTATTATCATCATTTTTTTTTTTTTTAATTTTTAAGGTAGCCTGACAGTCGTCCTTGTAGGCTATTGATGACATATTCTGTCTTTTACTTTCTAATAAACTCTGGCCAGCTGCACTCTGGAATAGAATTACTCGACATCAGAATAAATACCCTCAGGCAATAGTAAGTTGAAATCATTTGAGTAGTCCAACAATTACAACTTTTGCTTTTTTTTTTTGCCTTATCACTTTACTAAGAAAATCAATCCGTAGAAAACGGTACGGGATATGTTTGTATAGCATGATACAACAGATGTAATTATTTTCGTCTAAATTTAACGTATAGCCATAAAGTTGATTTTATATTTACGTCATTCTTGTGTCGTTCACAAAGTTAAACTTTTTTGGAATCTTGAATTATTCAAAATATGTGCTTGAAGCCACATTTTCTGAGTGGCTTAACAGATTTTTGGATAAGAATATACTATATTTTAAGCAGTACTGTTTTGGATACTTGAATTAAGTCTATTCAAAAATTGTTTTCAACCATATTTTGAATAGTAATTATTTAAAAAATATGCTACAAGCCCTATTCTTGAGCTGCATATATTTTTCTCGATACAGTAGTTGAATTATCCAAGAACTATATCCTAATTTTTGGATGGCACATACTGTTCTTGATAGCTCAAATATTCAAAATTATATTATCAGCTGTATGTTTTGAATATCTTATAGTTTCCTTGATACTTGAATTATTCAGTAACTATTATAATCCTTATTTTTGGATGGCACATATTCTTCTTGATACTTTAAATATTCAAAATTATATTGTTAGCTCTAAATTTTGGATAGCATATAGTTTTCTTGATACTTGAATAATCCAGCAACTATTATAATCCTAGTTTTTGGATGACAGAGACTTTTTTGATATTTTAAATATTCAAAATTATATTGTCAGCTTAACTTTTGGATAGCTTATAGGCTTTTTTGATACTTGAGTAATCTATAAACTGTAGTTAAAGCCCTATATTTTTGGTAGCTTATACTTTTTTCATGATATAATTATTCAAAAATCTTAATTTTTGGATGAAGCTTACTTTCGTTGACATTTTAATCATCCAAAATTGTATCATAAGCTCTTTTTGGATGGCTCATACATTCATTTTTTTTTTTTGAACTAGCTAAAAACTGTAGTTTAAATTCTATTTTTGAGCATCTTTTATACTTTTTTGATACTTTGAATTATCTAAAAGTCTGTTTTGAATCATATTTTTGGACGTATACACATTTTGGCTACTTATATTATCCAAAAAGCGTGTGTTTTTAAGCCCATTTTTTTCTGGCCGTCTTAATACTTTTCCAGCTACTTGAATTACCAAAACCTACGTTTTTAAAAGCAATTCTTTTGACATATGACCAAATTTAACTTATTAATCTAGAGAAACATTCTGTACCTCTGGATCTTTTCCAATAAAACAACTTTTTAATCTGTTGTTCTTCACAAATAATCGATATTTACGTATATTAGACGATTAATTTTTTAAGTTTATATCACATGTTCTTAAAATTTAAAACTATATTTTCGTTGTTGATAATTTTTAACGTCCATTTTATATTAAAAAAAAAATTCAACTAACTTTATCTCTACACGTGTCGATGGAAGAAAAATAGGCTAATTTTCGAAGTACTGTATCCTTGAAAAATAAATAAATTGAGGTTTTGTATTATCGAAGGCTATAAACAACGTCCTTAATAAATTAAAATTGCAAACTGTATTTCCTCATTTTGATGTTATTTATGACGAATACATCACAGTCGATTTTTAAGTTATATTAACGAGGTTTACTATAAGAAATTTCTGCTTACGGAGTACAAAATTCGAACCTTGTAGATTATTCTCCTTGTTTATTTTTTCAACAAGTCTTGCAGGCTATCGTTTTTTGACAAGATCTTTAACTACATAATGAATGATACGTAATTCGATTCGGTATATAGGTAAATACGGTCAAAAACTGTTGCAAAATGTTTCTTTCCTGTATAAATTTACGATCTCCTCCTTATCGATGTTGATAATAAATAAAAACGGTTATGAAAAGAATCTTTTGTTTTCGGTTATGTTTCTTAAAAGGAGAAGAATGTTCATCGGGTTTTGAAAACGACTGGAGGAAAAAAAATCTTTTTTTTGGCACTTCAAAAGCGAATTTTTGAGTTTGTCGTCATGTAAACAACCTCTTGACATACAGGAGAAATATTTCATACTGTCAAACGGGAGATAAATAATATTTTGGAATCCGTAAAAATCCCGTAAAAATTGTTTAACGAGGATTATCCCATTCATAAATCTTTCCTAAATTCGAAAATCTGAAAGGATGAGTGTGAAACAGAGAGTGTGATTGTGGAAGCAGAAAAAAATTGGCGAAACTTTAATTTTTGATAAATTTACTGTTTATGACTTTATAAATATGAATTACTTATATTGTTGTTAGTTCTTTCGAATTTAAGGCTGCAAAATTTGTAAAAAAAAAAAATATTTTATACGGATTATCCACAGATAAAAATCTCTTTCAAAGTTCAAAAATCTGAGAGGTTAGAAGAGTAAAAAAGAAAGAAAGAAAAAAAAAAAATGAATAAAAATTAATATTTTCAGGTTTCATTCTAAAAAAAGAATTATATTTTTCAGTATTTTTTGTTTTAAGTACTTGGCAAATTTAAACTTCTAAAGTTGTAAAAATATTTAAAATTCTGCTTCCTATGGCGCAATTTTAGAATGGCACCGCTGTAAAAACATTCTATAATTGGAAAATAAATCGAAAAATTTTACAGTTTCTACGGAAACTGTAAGGTGGAAAAAATAACACAAATATTAGTTTAATAAGTAATTTTTTTAACGGAAAATCTACTAGATAATTTAATCGTTTTTTAAATTATTATCAACAGTTTTTATTATGAAATTTCTGCTAGATTTTGTAAAAAAATATAATTTAGGTAACTAGGATCTAAATCTAAGGATGTTCAGATAACATAACCGTTCATAATCGCTTTTCTTCGGCTCCTTATCTTAAACTTTTTATCTAAAATTTTATTTTAATTATTTTAAAAAGTCGTTTAAACAATTTTCGAATAGAATAAAAAAAGTTTTTTTTTCTATTTTAAAAATATTTAGCGATATAAAACATATAGACTCGTCTCTTCGGAGAGGAAAAACAGCTCAGCAAAGACACGAATCTACGAAGACAAAAAGATGCTGGCGGATAATGCCATATCATTGTTTGCCAGTAATTTTTTTTTTAACATTAAATAATCTTAAACCTTTCTTTCAGTTTATTTTTATGCGTAAGATTCACGCAGAACTTGTATATTTAAATAAGTTTCTATTTAAAATATCTGTGGTAGCTTTAAAAAATCGTTCGTGTTAATGCGCGACACACACTAGATAACGGCGACGACAGCCATTGACAAGTAATAAGTATCGTTACGGGGACACAAAGGCTTTTCATTGACGTGTCTCGATGTTACGGCGCTGAACTATCATTTACGTGACGAGCCATCACGATACACGAAAACGAATGGTTGTTTGCGCTATTTATTTTTATAAAAGACCTTATTTTTATATGACTAACGAACCGAAACTTTGTTAAGACTTAAATTTTAACTTTTGTGTAGATCGCTTTACTTCAGAAGAAATCTTTTGCTAAGTGGGCAGAAAGCCAACATTTGTTTCTAAATCTCTCGCTAATTTTTTTTTTCTATCTTTCTTTTTTTACTCTATTCTTTTCATTTCGGTGTCTGGAGTTAAGTCAAGTAATGATGACACGTTCACCTGAACTTTAACATTTGCGCATGTATCATTGTCAGAACATGTTGCAGTTGATGGCTGGTGGAGCGAATTTTCCAACGACTATCTCTCTATGCGGTAGAAATTTTACTAATTGTTTATTTTACGAGTCGAGTTGGTGTTGGTGGATGTTACATCATGATTTTTCAACGGTTTGAAAGTTTGCTGCCAAAATGAGATGAGCAAGAAGGTGCATATCTCTCTCTCTTTTTTTACAAGCGTGAAGACAAATTCCTCGTTTTTTTCAGGTAACTACTTTTGTGGATTTAGTGCGATAAAATAACAAATATAGCTAAATATACGATGGAAATAAAATTTAAGAACCTAAAAATTTCCAGTGTAACCTATATCTTATTATTTACGCGCATCAAACTCTATATTTTTAGTAATCTATACTATGTGTCACTTACTAAAACTGTTATAGAAGAATATCGGATTTAGAAGTATAATTTCCTTATATATTATGTAGGTCTATAGCATTTAAAAATATAATATTCCTAACTGATAATTTAGTAAACATAATAGTCACTTTATGCTTTACAACACTTTATATAATAACATCAATATAAAATAAATCTAAAGCGCAAAGTAAATCTACGGAAAATGAAACTGATAAACATAAATTGAACATAATGAAAAATTAAACCGATGAACATAAATTAAACCTAATGAAAAATGAAACAGATAAACATAAAGTGAACAAAAAGCGAATCTAATGTACTTAACGAATGAAAAGTGAACCTAATTGACATAAAATGTAGCTACCTAATGAACATAATGTACTTAATCAACAAAAAAATGAACCTAATGAACAAAAAATGAACCTAACTGACATAAAATGTACCCAATGAACATAATATACTTAATGAACAAAAAAATGAACCTAATGAATAAACAGTATACCTAATGAAGAAAATGAACTTAACGAACGAAAAATGAACCTAACTGACATAAAATATACCTAATGAACAAAAAGTGAACCTTATGAACATAATGTAGGCTACTTAATGAACAAAAAATGAATTTAATGAATATAATGTGCTTAATAAACAAAAAAAAAATGAACCTAATGAACAAAAAGTGTACCTAATGAACAGAAACTGAACCTAATTGACATAAAGTGTATTTAATGAACAAAAAGCTATCCTAATGAACATAAAGTAAATATAATCAGCATAAAGGAAATTAATGAACATAAAGTAAGCTTAACGAATATAAAGTGAAACTGATAAATATAAAGGAAACATAATTAACATAAAGTTCATTTACAATAAGACCCCGCTTAACGCTGCCCCGTTTAACGCTGTTTCGATATAACGCGCTTTTTTCGAATTCTATATTTTTACTGATTCACTTTCGCGTGGTTTTTCAAACCGTTATTCTTACATTAATCCTAAATCGCAGGAATTCGTTGCATTGATATTCTTATTCTTACATTAATCCTAAATCGAAGGAATTCGTTGCATTGATATTCTTATGCTGTCTCCCAGTGCGTTTGATATCAGTGCATGCAGTACATATGAAAGTCAGCTACGGTCAGAGTTCATATTTATGATCGGTCATCAATGTTATTTTACAGTAATAAAAATAACAATTATCCCATTTTAGTTTTAAGCTGAATGCTGCTGCCTCTTTAAATTATAGTTGCTCGAAGTTAGAACGTTATTCTTTCATCAATATTTTTCTGTTGTTTATAGTTTACTGCATTCTGATTACTGCTTTTTGTTCTTAAAACTTTTTATTTTCTAATTTTAAGAATTTTTCATGAATGGTTTATGAATACAAATCGATATTAGCAATAAAAAAATGCAATACAATAGTAATAATACATGTTACAAAATAAAATTTAAAAAATGCTATGTATATATATTTTTATTCACTGTCCTGCTTCACCTATCCTCATTATTTATGTGTTAAAATGACTTCGTTTAACGCTTTTTTCCTTAGAACGTATCCCCCGCGTTAAACGGGGTCTTACTGTATTTTATAAATATAAAGCTCATTTGAATATAAATTTTTCCAGTCATGAGCAATCGGTGAAAGCATAAATATTCCATTGCAAAGTAATAAAAATTTGTTCTGGAAAGATAAAATATAAAATTAATTATAATTTTAAGTGAGTAAAAATAATATAAATGCAGCAATAGTTCTCATGACTGTCGGTTTATAATTGGCACATGTTAGTGCAACTGCAGTTTACTAGTCTATTTTCTATTAGATTTCAGAATAGATTTTCAAAAACAGCTCTCGTGTCATTTTCATTTATAGTTTAGACTCATAAAAAATTATGCTAAACAATCCTGTAAAAAATTTTATAATCTCGAAAAGAAAATTAACTTAAAATGTTTTTGGATTAAATAATTATCTTTAAAAATTGATCTACTTATCTCGGTTCTATTCTAAATTTTTCTTCTAGGACATCACCTTTAACACGTGTATGTAGTTTTCCCAAAATAAATGCTACGAAAATAGACGGGACGAAAAATTCGCCTAATTATTAAAGTCAGATGCACAGTGATTGCCTGCGAATTGTTTGACTAATTACAAAGTAATACCATAATTAAATTTAAACTCTTTTATTTATTTTTTTTATCTCTCGACATCTATTCCGATGTAGACTCCATTATTGCCAGAGCTTCCTAATTTCTTATTGTTACAGCTAGGCACACTGCCAATACTTTCTTGTAGAGCATTCCTGGCATTGACCAGATGCTGTTTCGCAGTCTTGTCTTTGTGCTTGACTTCATCTGTTGTCTTCGAGACAATATTTGTCAGGAAAATTCGAAAAAATCATTTGTCATTCCAATATTCTTTCGCCCATTTGCAACGTTTCGGAAGAATAACATCAATTTTGCACAGTCGGAAGCTGTTATACACACGAACCCATCAAATGCTCGGATATGTCCGCGTATTTTAAAGCAAAGAATGAGTTCCGTTTTTTTTTTTTTCAATAGAAACGCATTACGATGATAAGTTACTTTAATCTTCTTCCATTTTTCACATTTAGGAAAATATACACATAAAAAAAATGTTGTGTTTGTGTATAAACCGTGTAAATTGTACTGTTATCAAGAACAACGACTGAACGTATAATATGCAAGTGGGGATGAGATAATTTTCTTGCATAGTTGCGGGGATACAAATCAGGTAAGTGCACTGTGGTTATGTCTGCGATTCTGTAGTTGAAGATAAAGAGATTAGCCTCTACTCTATATGCATGCTTATGAGTGTGGGTAGCAGTCATACGTTTGCAAACAAATCCGGAAGAAAAATCGTACTGATAACTCGTAGTAATGATTTCTGTTAATTTTTCTTTTTTCTTTTAATGGATGATAAAGATTAACTATCGCTCGATTATGGTCTATTCCGGATCTCTGTAAATTTCAAAGAAAACCTAAAAACATCTTGCCTTTATAAAATAACATATTGGTGTACGAAATCGTTCTTAGTTCGAGATTTTCTTTCGGTTACGTCATAAAACACATAAGGATTTTCTTTTATATAAAATTTTACTTGCCACTCTGTTAGAAAACAAATTATCAGTCTAGATTAAATCTGCCATAGATCTCTTACATAACCTTATAAGTTAACTGAACTAAAATTGTTTTTGCATTTTTAAACTAGTATTTAACAAAAAATTGGCTGTTTGTATGCCTATCCTTTGTCTGCCTAGTGGTCCGTCGTTTATCAATGTATCTCGAGAATCAAACATGGTGTAATATTCAAATTTTAGTAGACAATTCATTATTATCTAAAGTACATGTCTGCAAATTTTGAAAGTGTTAAGGGGTGTCGTTACAAGATGGCGGAAGTAGAAAATATTAAAACGGCGCCATCTTCGAAAGCGTTTATCGCAGATTTATGCCATTATATTCATTTGAAAGGATTTTAGGGAGAATATTCTCATGCAATCACTTTTCCCTTCTGATTGTCTATCATATCCTCTGCAAAATATCTTATAAACGATCATCTCTCGTTATCTTAGTTATACTTCTACTAATTCTGAAGTCTCCACATGAACACGTTACAAGAAGGACCGTTTTAAATTCTTAAAACTGTATAGTCCTATTTTTTTCTCATCTTAAGGGATTTGCAAAATGTGTCCAAACTTCACCTAATATTTAAAACAAATATTCGAATTTATAGAGTTTTGCTAGATGATAAATAGCACTTTTATAACAATAACAATGAAGGAAACTGTAACCATTTATACATAAAATTAAACAAAAACTAGAAATGTTACAAGCATAGATCTTTACTACTTTATGCACATTTTATCATCTTAATAACTTGTTATTGACTTTAATATTTGATATTAATCATTTTATAAGACAAATAAAACTTGGTTTTCCTTGTTACTGCGTATAAATCACTAAAAAACTGTTTATGTCAGTGACCTGTTTATGACGTACCTGTATATTTTATAATAAAGCACAATAAATTATATATGCAAGATTTAAATAGTTTAATAAGCTAGTGCTATTAATGATAATGTAATTATTTAGAATTTTACATGCCTATCATTAGGATTATGTTAATAGCTTTTAACCGTTATTTTCGGTACTAACTTAAGCTCATCTTTAACAGAATTCAGGATCTCCAGAAGAAAATTTAGTCTGCACAGTTAAATGTGCAGAATAAATAGTACCACTTCCTATTAAAATTAATGCATAATTTTTTGATATTTTATTAAAAATGTACTGTATTAGTTTAGCATTTTAATGTTATTGTTACTGTTACAGTTTTGCATGATTGACCTTATTTTATTCATAACAAAGTAGGAAATACGTAGGAGTGGAAGTTAATTCGTTCTAAATTTGGTATCCTGTAACAGTAGGCAAGACATAAACGTGATGCAACACTTTCGACGTAATTTGTATTCAAACTGTCTGAAAAATGCTAAGAAAAATATCTTCGTGATCAATAAGAACGAAGGCTTTCAAACACACGCATTCCTATCAGATATCATCAAAGGAGCATTTGTAATGAAGAAATCTCAGTTTCGACAAAGTGTCAAAGCATCAGAACCGAATCCAATTGCTCACAACGCAGAACTTTTACGCCAATCAGAAGAAAGCAGTTTGTCAAAGCGAGTGACAAATCGTCCCTGCTTTATACAGAAATACCAACAAACGATACACGTCATATCCATCCTGTTGTACGTCGTAAGGTGACAACTCACCGACTCCAACGCAGATGGAGCAACATATCCTCTACTTCCTTTGCGATCTTTCATATTTCTACTATTTCAATACTTTCACACTTTTCAACGTCACTTAGCTATGCAGTTTGGAACGCCAGGCAGTAGAAAACTGGACAAGTGTCGTTTGTGAATTATGAGATTCCCCAACGAATACTTTTTGTTGGGGGAGCAAGAAATAGAAACGGATCCCCGTTCTCTCTTTTTCTCTTTTTTTTTCCTCCCTTCCTTTCCCTTCAGTTCCCTACTCGAGTCTGGCCCTGCTCCCAAATGCGATATCCACCTCGATAACATACCATACTCGACTGCATGGGACACTGCACCACTTAATGATGCGCTCCTCTCTGGCACAGTTCTCCATTGTTTGACTTCAACCAAACATAACAGCTTTCAGACTGCCGGACTTCAGCTTAGAGATGCCGAAAAACGCATACGATGTCCGCTCTTGGGGGTTTCTTACTTTTATCCCCCCACGTAACGGCCTTCTTCTCTCTTTTACACCAAGTGCTAATGAATATCTTTATGGCTGTGGGCAAACCTTTATTAGTTGAACTCCCTTATGATGCGTGATAGGATGTCATTCGTCAAGTTGCAGATTTTTTAAACTTCTTTGCTACTTAGGTAGTTCGGCGATGAAAGGTGCGTAGAATCTGCTCCTATCCTTACAGAATTTCGACTTTACATTTTCTAGATGAACTGCTAAAGATCTAACGTGTCATTAAATGAAAGATTAAACTGCAATGCGACATTTTTTTTGACTAGCAGATGCTACACATCAACACGTAAACAGCCTAATTTCTCTCTCAAAAAAAAACTTTCGGAAGAAAACTGCATTTTTAAAACTCAATTTCCTTCCGAAAGTTTTGCATTTACGTGTCGAATTCTTTCATCCGGTGATGTATAAGGAGAGAGATGACACTTGACATCCCTGATAACATTGGAGAACGCTATGCTAATCTTGCACAACTTATGTCACTCTGTGTGTCATAACATACCTATTACACAATTCGAAGTAGAATCGTGGCTATGTTCCAAGCGCCATAGATGAAGCAACAAATAAAATGATATAGCATCTGTACTTGTCATCATTGCTCATTCGTTTTTTCGCATTGGATACGACCCATCAGTTAACAGAAGAACATCTTGTAAATTGAATTTTTTCTCCATTTTTTTAACTGCCGAGGACATTTTCGAAACTCCCTCCAGACATATTAAACAGACAATGAAAACCCATTTATTATTATTGAATATTGTTAGACTGTCTGCAATCTTAATTTTTTTTTTTTTTTTGCATAGGAAACATCAATTCTAGAATTGATGTTACGTTTCGCACCGCTTTTAGAGTAAGACATCACCGATAGATATTTATCAGATTGGATGGGAACGATTCTGTAATTCAACACCTGTTTCATGCTGTCTGCATTGGCTGCTGCTGTAATCTCCTGGTTCATCTGAGTTCTTTTGCGCAGAAGAAGGATTGGGTACCATCCCTTTACAGGGGAGAATGTCTAATTGTGGTTAGTTTCGACATTCCTTTCACTTCCCTTCTTCCAACTTAGATAAACCGTACCGGCCTTATCGTAGCGTTGTCGCAGTCGCATTCTGTATACACTTTGATAACAGTGTCCGAAAAAAGAATAAGTGCTAGAACAATAGTCCTTTTTTTTTTGAAAAAAAAATAAATAAAAGATAAAACAGGAAACACTGTGAAATTTGCATAAATCATTCGCTTTTTTGAAATTATAGAAGCGGGTATCTCACCAATCTAACTTTTATAGTTGCCAACATTTTTATCAGTGGACCACCTCTACACTTTAACTGCGCATCGGATAAAATAAGAATTTAGAATTTATAGGATATTAATGCGATTTTCCATCTGAAAAGCGCTATAATTTCCTCACTTGGATAGTTTTGGACATACTTATCATGAAACGCTTTGCTCTTTAGGTTATGCGTGAATAGCCTTCCTAAACTTGGTAATTTCCACCAAGAACAATAAGGTGCACGGTTCAGGCTACGAGTGCATTCACACACACACACACACACACACATGCATACGCAACACTAACAGAAAAATAATCGAGAACGTTTCGGAGGTGTAACCGTCATTTATTTGAATGGTTACAGGCTAACGTGTTATACCAAGATGTCAAATGCGTACAAGCGCGGCTCTAACAACATATTAGAAGAGGGAAAAGAAAGCCATCTGCAAGCCACGCGGCCTCTTCTATCACGTGGGAGGGAGAGAGTAATTTCACGGTAATGCTCGGCAGTCGATGCTGCGGCATCCTTTGACATGTGCCGCTTTTGCCATCTTCCATTCCTACTTCACTATTTATTTGTTAGTACTGAAAAGCACACTGGATGTTCTATTAGCACCGTTTATTTTTTAATCCTGTTTGCTGGTGTAAACAATGAAGCTGCGCTACACGTGCTAACCATAACTACTGTAGACTGAAAGCTTGTATTATGCAGAATACGTTTCCTTCCTTAGTCTCGTTTAGTTTTTTTTCCCTCACTTGCATACTTAAGTGCGCTCTATCTTTCTGTCGGATTGTACTCTATAGCACTAAAAGAGAGGAGAAAATAACCTTACGAAATAATTATAGCAGTTTGGCTCTTGACGATAATTTAGGAAGCGTAAATCGAATAAAAATCGATTTTTATAAATAAAAATAACGCAATTATGCAGACTCAAGTCGCGGATTAGTTAGGAACGATGCACAAAAATATAGGATTTATTTAAATAATACAGGTGCATTGACCTTTCAGGGTTCATTTGTTAATTCTTCATTGAAAGAGTGTTTTATTCTCCTAGAAGCGAGACACGCCACTGAATCAGAAGCCAGAGAATGCTCTCCTTAGCAAAGAAATTAAAAGAAACTTAGACAACAACTGTAATTTTTATAGCCTAAAACTCTTTATGCAAATAGTATAAAGCAAAGAAAATCACGACTCGATTAGTTCTGCTGTCGATTTAATTATAAAAAAAAAAAAGTAGCAACGATTTTTTTCTGCGACTGAAACTCTTAAAGAATAATAATAATAAAAAGTATCGATTATTTTTACTGATTTTCGTATTAATAGAGTGAATAAAAAAACATTATGAGAGTAAATTTATATAAATTTAAAGATATATATATATATATATTTTGTTTTATTTCGGTGAATCGGTAACGAAAAAAAAAATTCAGAAAATTAATTTCGGCTTCATCAAGTCTTAAATTCTAGATGGGGGTCAGAAAAAATAAGATGTACGAGCTTATTATTCGCATCCTCCTCCCTACCAGACCCACGTTGTAGATATGTACCTCGTATGCAAATAACGTTATGTTTCTGAGAATCGAGTTGTTGAAAAAAAAGAAAAAAAAAAAAATCTATGGAAATTCTTTCTTCATCTACGGAATAATAATTACTGGTGAAGGAAAAACTGTCCCACATTGTTGAATTCCTAATGGAATGGCAACACGAAGGAGAGACCCTTAATGATGCCATTACAATAGAAATGGTTTGTGTAACTCTTCTTATTACAAAAGTCTATTATTTTCCAGTCGGGCCACTTACTACAGCGGTGAACCTCTCTCTAGCAAATGTTTGTACACGAAGTATACATGTCCTTTCAGTGAAGCGAATTATCTTTATTAGAGTTCTGATGCTGTTTCTTATGTAATCAAGTCTTTCGATCGATAAATCTGAAAGCCTTGAGCATTTAAGGCCCTTAATTAAAACTAAACCGCTAATAGAGTTTTAAAAGTCCAAATTGCTATCGCACTGAGGCTCAAATTCGATTGTATTTATTTTAATTTAAACATTAAGATGCTTATTAGACCTCATTTCGTTCGCTGTTAACCGTATTATGCATCTACGCACATCACGAATTTTTTAATTGTAATTAAAGTATAATTTTATGTTTTGTTGTTAAAATTATGTCTAAGTTTGAAAATTTGAAAGTTTTACTAACTTCTGAAAGCATTTCGAGGAGTTTATATTCCTGTAAACAGTTAACATAATTTAGATCTAAGGATCGATATTTTCTAGACTGTTTACGCAATTTTAAATGTAAAATATTATAAATATTAAGTTAATAAAGTCGTATTAAAGTTGGAAACTGCGATAAAGTCATAATTCAAACAGTTCTGCAAGAGACTAATGTTTTAATGAAGCCATTTAAAAAGCGCAAAATAGTGTTCTATTGTTTCCGAGTTTATCCCATGCAATTTTGTTCAACAAATATTTTTTATTAATTTTTTTTTAATTCATAAAAAGTCAAGAAATTTTATAATTATTTCCCACTGAAAACGTTATTAAAGTTTGCGTGTTAGATCACAAGGAAAAAAAGGAACTTGCAACACTGTTATCCCATTATAAGTTTACAGTAGCAAATTTTATTATTTTATCTTACAAAATATTAAAACAAAATATCAAAATAAATTTTGACAGGTTTTCCTTTAATCGATAATATATATATATTATACAGTTTTTTATCGATTATTTTGTATTGTAGGCCTATACGGTAGCTAAAGATGTTTCTACACATGTTAGAATGTAGGCCTACTTTCTTGCCTTTATTTATTTTTAAATTTAATTTTTTAGCCCAAAATAAAAAAAAAAATATTCGAAATTTACTCGATCAATTTTTATATTGCGATCTGGTCTTTCGACAACAGTATAAAGTTTATCGATAAGGAACGATATCGTAAAAAAAGTCTAGTATGTTTATAATATAGCTGGTTATGAGTCACTGGTTTGTTATATACTGTATACGCGATTACTGAGCTCGAATTTACATACCATATTTTGATTTTTACTGTTTTATTTATTAATATCGCAGAAAAGACTTGCATTACAGCACGTGTTGATGATTGCGAAACACGATACAGTTTCAGTTTAATTAAATATATATAAAAAAAGAGAGCAAGGGAAAAAAATAATTAAAAAAATGCGTTATACATCTAATGCTCAAGTTCTAATATATTTATTTATGTAAATGAATAAATAAATCTTATAACGAGTTTATTTAATAATCCCGAACAGTTATTGTAATGTGTTTAATTCTTGTAACGAGTTATAAAACTGAAAATTTAACAATTAAATCTGCATAATAGTATTTTGCACGCTTAATTTTTGCTTAAGAGAACAAGCAGTATGGCATTATAATGACTTAAACATTAAATTTTCTATTTCTTCCGTACTATTTAATGCAGCAGAAACTGAAATTTTTACGATTTAAGTCTCTTACAATGCGGCAGAAACTGAAAAATTTTCTAATTATGCCTTTTACAATGCAACAGAAACTGAAAACTTTTCAATTTATGTCTTTTACAATGCGGCAGAAACTGAAAATTTTTCTGTTTATGTCTCTTACAATGCGGTAAAATCTGAACATTTTTCTATTTATGTCTATTATAACGACCCAGAAACTGAAAATTTAACAATTAATCTGCATAAAAGATGTATTACATGCTTAATTTTTGTATAAATTCAGTGCAAGAATTAAACAAACGGGATGCAAATTTTTTAATTGGCATCTGTAGAAATCCTGCTAAAAATTAGTTAATAATGTTGTAGATTTTATTTTTTATTTTTATAAAATATATAATAGTGATTCAAACGATGAATTTCAACTTTTACAGATCAATTTTTAAAAAATATTCCGATATTAAGTATTTTATTTATTTGTGAGAGGGAAAAAACAAAAGTAAAAAACACAGATTTGTTAAAATTTGATTTAGAATTCAGTAGACACGTGTTTACTAACAGAGACACTAATAATTCAATTGAGACTGTCTATTTAAGATTACTGACAACATACAGAGTTCCAGATGACATCTTTTATACAATAAAACTGTTATTCGCACCGCTATTCGTATTACATCGTTTAGTTTTAATGGCGATATATATATATACTGCATGTGAGACAGATAATCTCATAGTCTTGATAAGAAAACAGGTAATCCTTACCTTAACCCCCTAACGTTGATAATTGACTAATTACAACCTCGGTAGATAAAAATATATAATTTTCTGCTCGACAACCTAGATAGTGTCATGCACATTTGAGGCGTGGCTGCACCTGTTCGGCTGTTTGTCAGTCGTGTAGGGTAGGCGGTGCTTTCTTTGCTTTTTCCACCAATAAAAATGCAGCTGTCTCGACTTATAAAACGGCTGACAATACTTGTGATGCTAATTTGAAGCGAGTAACGACACAAACAGTCCCCCTATTCAATGCTACTCTATCCGAGGTTTAAGTTTGTTAATTATTACAATGGAAGCATTTTACTTGCAGATAGTATGTGATTAATAGTATATAATGGCAATGGATGAAGATACTAGAGAGTACGAAGATTTGGATGCCGTATCTGTCAGCAGTTCTCCTGGACCCGAAGGACTTTCGCCCGATTGTGACGCAACGGGCAATCCCATTACCTCACAAGATGCATTAGAATCGAATCCGCGGATACAGGAAGCCGTTTCTAAGGTACTTCAGAGTTATGACTGGTCTCTGGTAGCTAAAACTAGTCGTCAGAGTGGATCGGATAAAAGAAAACCTCATGTGAAACGACCCATGAACGCATTCATGGTGTGGGCTCAGGCAGCCCGCAGGAAATTGGCAGACCAATATCCTCATCTGCATAATGCCGAGTTGAGTAAAACTCTAGGCAAGCTGTGGAGGTGAGTAGCTGCTTTTTTATACAGTTTAATTAATTTCTTTAAATATTTAAGCTTTGTTAAACGGTAAATTTATCGGATCCGATTCGCTCTGTTAGTAAAAAAAAGCTATAAAAAGAAATCAATTGAAAAATAACGCAGATATGACATGTGAAGAGATGCATCAAAATTTTTTTTTTAGATCATTTACTGTTACATTTTTTTTTTTACTTTTTTAATTCGAAAAATTCCAATTTTAACGACACAATTTCTTCGTTTCACACAAAACGTCGTCATTAATTCTAGTAAAATAGCGCAATGGAATTTTTTACGGTAGCAAAGGTATCATTTTTACATTCGTTTAGGTCCTAGACCCGGTTCTATTGTTAGCAATTTGACTAATAATGTTAGTAAAATGATACAAACGTAGCTCAACTGCGTCAGTAGCACAGTCACTCGCTTCGCGAACTTCTACTACACAGTACAGACCAATTGTATACGTTTACTTACCTAAAAGCTAAGCTTCCAAATCGTCCTACTCATTCTAAACTAACCCCACGCACTCGGTATGAGAGCCATGTTGAATAAATAGGTCTAAAATTTACGTGATACTCGACATTCAGTGCCGTCATAGCGTCACCGCACGTAACAAGTGTTACAAAGTGCCTTTATATTCTACTTCCTATTAATCAAGAAACAAACGACAATGTGTGACGTTGTTACCACTCCCTCGACAAGTCACCACGAAATGCACAAAAAAAAATGAAGAGGGAGGGAAAAAAACAGTAATTTTTACATAACAAGTTACTAAAATTATAAAACTCGTACGAGTACGTTTAACAGATAATAACTGTAAACACTAATTTTTTTTTTTTATAATGTTATGGAATGATAAGTAATTTTCGGGGTTTTATATAACAATATAATTAAAAATATTATTTTTATTAAGAAAAAAAGCAAAATGGAGGAGCCGAAGTTCAAAACTGTGAGGAGTTTGCACTTGAACTGGCCACACTAATGACACAGGGCTTGTGTTTGGTTGTGAAAGGATGCATTGTTCAAGCACTGTCAAGTGCCACGCGTGTTGCTGCGGGCTAACATGCACGGTCCGTCGTTCCACACAACACATATTACTGTTCATTGTGTAGGTAGGGAGGGGAAAGTCACAGACTGCGTTTATTCTGATTGCATGTTGTTGGTTTGGCCTGCATGTCTAGATTCTTATAGTTTTCCGGTACTGGCTCATTTAAACAGGTGCTAAAGAGAAACAGAGCGAGAGAGCGAAAGAGAAATAGTAAAACAAAAGAAAGAAAAAAAAACGAAGAGCGTAAATTGCGCATCCGTGCCTTTGCCTTTTCTAACATCTAGATACGTTTTTAACATCATGCAATCGTGATTACGAAAGTTTAAAGATGTAGTTAAACGATATAATTTTAGTATGCATATTTTACCAAAATAGAACGTTAAAATTTTAAGGGTTAAATATTACAAAATTAAAAAAAATATATGTATTTTTTATTTTAAATAGAGTTACGAATAACAGATGGCGACACTATAGATTTTTTCAAATTCTTAAGGATAAAAAAATCAAATCGACCTACGATGTCGGGATTTTAATCCGAAAATGTTCGAATTGTCGGATAGATTTAAGACTAATAATGGTTTCGGGAAAAATAGCAAATTTTCTAGCTCCTCCCCACGCACCCAAGCTTCTCAAATTTCCGGAATATGAAGAGTAATCACTTTTTAATTACCTTTATCTACATTCTTTCTTCCTCAATTTATTCATATAATGTTTCATAAAGATTCTTTTTCCTTTATAAGTCGTAGATTCGTTATGTCCATTTTTCTCCAAAGCTTTTCCCCCTTATGCGTTGTAGGTCTTGATTTTCATATCTTCAAAGCTTTTCTCCCTTATAAGTAGTAGGTTCTTGATATTCATTTTTCTCCTAAACTGTTAGCTCTTATGCGTTGTAGGTTCTTGATTTTCATTTCCCCTTATAAGTTGTATTGTGTTTCATTCCCCCTTATAAGTTGTAGGTTCTTGATTACCATTTTTCTCCAAAGCTGTTTATCCTTATGCGTTGTAGGTATCTGATTTTCATTCCCCCTTATACGTTATAGTTTTTGATATCAAGTTTTCTCCAAAGCTTTTAACCCATATGCGTTGTAGGTTCTTGATTTTCATTTCCCCCTTATAAGTTGTAGGTTCTTGATTACCATTTTTCTCTAAAGCTGTTTATCCTTATGCGTTGTAGGTTTCTGATTTTCATTTCCCCCTTATAAGTTGTAGGTTCTTGATTACCATTTTTCTCCAAAGCTGTTTATTCTTATGCGTTGTAGGTTCCTGATTTTCATTTCCCCCTTATAAGTGATATCAATTTTTCTTCAAAATTTTATGCGTTGCAGATTCTTGATTTTCATTTCCTCCTTATAGGGTAAATCCGGGATAGATGGACCACCTATATAATTTTTTAAAAATCATTAATATATTTGTTTATGTGTCTTTTACATTTATATAATTATTAGTTGTTAGTATATGTCACCAGAATATCCTATAGCCATTTTTTAAATTGGTATTGTTATATATATATATAACAAAAATAAAGCAATTCTTAAAAATGGGATTCATCTCTCTCGGACTTACCCTAAGTTGTAGATTCTTGATTTCCATTTATCTGTAACGCTTTTTTCTTCTAAATTCAGTTCTTGATTTATTTTTCTCATTTGTCCAACTTAATCATACATTTTATGAATGATTCCATGGATATCATGCATATATTGAAGTCGACTATTCTGTAAGACATAATAGAGCATCTATATTATTTTAAATTAATAAACAAGAGAATAAACTTTAAATTTAATAAATATTACCAAGAATTTTAAAAGAATTCTAAAGCTTATCATCATAAAATTTTCTAACGGCACATATTAATCAAAAGAAAATATAGGTTATAAAGTTAATGAAGATTACAAAGAACCGTTATGTAACTTAATACGAATATTAAACACGAAACAGAATGTAGTTAGAAACACTGTGAACTGTAATTCGAGCAGAATTTTGATTAAGAATCAAACATTATGACGTCTTTATGGATTTATATAGACACTATTCAGTTTTCTTGTCCGTATGTAATTGGAGAAATTTCTAAAGTAAGGAGCCGAATGCCGAGTTTATGCATTAAGATTCACTGGACATACACATATGGACTTACTATTTTGATGGTTGGACGAATTATTACGAATACATACGCGAAGTCTTTCCCATCTATAAAATTATTTAATATTTAATTATTTATCTGCAGACAATTAATTTTATTTGACATATTATGTAGAGAATTGTCTGGTATGAAAAAAGTACTGAGTCATTTGTTTGTTTTGGCATATTTGCAGCTCGTCTACATCAGAATACGATTGTCTTGCGATCTGATCTGTCTTGCTTTGCAAATTCTTAACCGCCGGCAACCATTGTGTTAACGCGAAAAAAATAGATAAGAATTTTTTATTGTTGAAGTAACCAAACCCTTGCAAAGTTGCGTTCTTATCTGCTACAGAAAAGTTACAAATTTTAAAAACTCCTTTCGAAAAAAAAAACAAAAAGAAAGAGAGGAAAAAAAAGCTTATCTAGAAATCTGAAATACGTGACAGAATATAAAAATGGCATATGGCCAGTTTCGCCATTGCGGGAGAGCCCATCAATCAGAAAAACATTAAAAATTTTAGAATAATATTAATTATTTCATTTTTAGATCCCGACTTGAAGCTTGCACTAATTAACTACTTTTATCTTAGTAAACCATCTGCAATCGTTATCTTCTTTGCATCAGAAAAATATTTTGTTATTTGTAGTCGCTGCGTAATGACCATCTGCCTAATTAAACAGTACAATGGAATATATAGTTTCATTAGAATGTTTTTATTTTTGTAGAATTCTTGGAGACGACGAGAAAAAACCTTTTATTGAAGAAGCGGAAAGACTTCGATGTAAACACAAGAAAGACTATCCGGATTATAAATATCAACCGCGAAGAAGAAAACCTTCCAAAAATTCGGCCTTTGTTGCGTCGCCTTCAGAGAGCGTGAGCGGAACAAACAAAACTTCGCCAGTATCAGCATCTATATCTGAAACGGGAGAAGTCGATGCCAAGCATTACAGTAGCTTGTATTCGAGTCGATCTGTTGGATACAGTTCGCATCCTCAGAGTCCACCCACACCACCTACAACTCCAAGGTATACAGGTCACAACAGGGAAGATCATCAAGTCTCGGCTCCACCGGATATAACAGTTCCTACTGTTAAAGGTAAGTTTAAGTAACAGGGTATAATGATGCAAAGAAAGCTTCTAGGAATCATACTTTAATAATCTCATGTTCGTAGATTCATGCTTTTATGGAAGAATGCAATTTTTAAGTAGATTAGTGCCGACATTTTTCGCGAAACTGATAGAATGAACGCTTTGTTTTTAGGAAACCAAGACATAACCAATTTAGGAAACTCGAATTCCAGAACTAACCAGTGCAAATATGCTTCAATCGAAGGACCCACCAGTGCACACGTTTCTGTCGATCCCTACGTTCATATCGGACTTCCAGGATCATCCCAGTATTCCCATCTCACAACGGCATCCACATCAGCAAGTGGATGGCAATTTCCTCAAGATCGCTTGAGGATGAGTTGTCTATCATCCGTCCACGCACCACGCGAAGATCATCCTCTTTCTGGAGATACTTTAATGGCGAGCGGAAGTTGCAAAGAAGTGGAAAGAGGCAATCCGTCTTTGGAACTTTATCGTAATCATCAGTACGGTGCTGCGGAGTTTCACGCAAGAAGACCATCATCAGCGAGTTTCATGGATGCCGATAGTTTCTCTCATTGTGCCAAGGCTTTTCCCACACCGTCAGGTTTAATAGGTGTTCAGAGCTGTCCAGTTTTCGGACACGTGGTTCCTTCCAATCAAGAACAACAGTTGTTTCCCGGTGATAATCGGAATAGCCAGATTGACACTAGCACTTCGTGTGCTTACAGTGCTTCTCACTCTTTGGGTCACTTTCTACCACCTAAATAACAATTTTTTTTTGTTATTTATCTCGTGATGATAACCGGAGATATTATTTATGTTCTGTCTTCGTCTACTGTCTTCTATCATCCAAAATATGTTTGACGATGTTTGAATGGATATATATGTGTGGAGTGTAGATAAAAAATAATAATATTGAAATAAACTAAATGAGTTTTATATCGTTTCTCGGTTGTCTTAACATTTTTCAAAAAAAAAAAAAATATTATATATAAATCAGACTATGAGAACTAGAAGAAATATTTGAAACATTACAAATAACCATTTTTTTTATTTGTTTTCGGGGAAGGAATCGATCTAACTTATAAAAAGAACTACCGACATTAATGTGGCATTCATAATCGCGTGTAATCATTCTAGCGTTTACTTGCAACATGTGCCAAGTGGCCTGTGCATGTGTTGTTTTGATGCACGTATCCAAGACGTGTTTTGTTGACAACAATCGCCATGGTAATGATGTTTGTCACGTGATTAAAACACAGTGATAAAGGTAACATGATCAATGTTGAATTGTTAAAGGATATGGACCTCTTTTTTGGTGAGTAGATTATATATATATATATAACTATAATTCAAAAGTTTATTTTAATAGTCTTTTAATAACTTCCCCATAGTTCTATCAAGCTATAGAATATTAAAACTTATTCGAGTTATGTAATCTTCGTTTTAGTTCCTTTTTATTTATTATATATATGTGTGTTTTCAAAGAGCTTTCTTTTTATTGTGGAGAAAGAATGTCCTTGCTTTAAAAACAACTGGGATGTTATATAAGTCAATGGCATCTAAGAACAGTTTTTCCTCATTATACGAAAGATACTTTTGATGTTAGCATTCTCCGAATACCATATTGTTGTTTTGTCTTTGCTTTTTTTTATATCTTTGTGAATAGTTGAATAATTCTTATTAATAGATAATGAAACAAATGATAAAAACTGTTAAAAATAAATAAAAAAATATATATATATATTCTGCTTTAGCTAGTGGATAGATATATCTGCCTATTCCGTACTTCTGCAGTAATATTAACCTCCTTAATGAATGAAAAGCTTTATTTTGTAGTGACTAATATTTACGCATGATTAATGAGAAGTTTCTTCGTAGGTCCATATAATTTTTTTTACTTATATCTACACTTTTTCCTCGTCTCTTCTTTACAACCAATGTGTCCTTCAGAAAGGTATGCTAGCTGGACAGACTGGTGCCTGGCACAGGTTTGTATCTAGATATTTATATAAAACTACGAATATAATTATATTCGGTTGCCAATATTTAATCGCGCTTATTTATTTAATTCGCGAAAAATTTAATTTTTATACGATTGTCATCACTTTTTAAAATATTTATTAAGCGATAAAAAATGCACAGTTTATCGATCGTTACGGAAAGAACGTGATAAAGATTGAGCTTGACTGTTGCGTGTTGCACGAAACTTATCGATTCTTACGTTCGGTTTAATAAATTATACGGGATATATATATATTACAGATTAAAAGATGTTTAGAAGATAAATGCTGTACAGAAAATAACGAAGTTTTATTCGAGTCAAACAGGTAAAACAAACAAAAAGAAAGGATTAATTAAATGGTAGAAAGGTATGCGGAATAACAGGTGAGTAGTTAAAAGTCTAAAATGTTTTTCTTTTTTGTTTTTCAGAGAATGTTTTTCGGAGGACGTAAGGTACCAGTTTTCCATTCGTGTAGATGATAATTACGATTTGTTAGTTCGTGGTAAAGAAAAATGGTTTGTCCAACATATCACGCATCAGTTATCAAAAATTTTACAAGTGCCAAAATCCTGTATAGAAAACTTAACAATAACCAAAGGTATTCTTTGAAGGTTTCTGGATATTTTTAAAACTCGTTTTTCTTATATTCTAACTAGTTTTTTTTTTATGTTTATGTTTACCAGGGAGTATTTTTATTAATTTTACTACTACGCCACGGATATCCCGATTTGCGGATATAGTGATGCACGATATTACGGGGAAAAACATGAAAATTAGTGAAGTGATCACGTCCGAAACTGTATCCGAGGACACGAAAAAAGATGAACTCGAACAATATCCTACAAATAAATTGTTTGTCGCCAAAAGAAACGCTCCATTTGAGACGTTATCTACTGACGTTGGACAATTATCTGATACAAACAAGTTCGTTGTGAATAGAAAGGTTAAAAACGATCCAGTTTTCAAGAATAAAGTATCCAGTATTAGGAATAAAGAAGATATTTTTGATAGAAGATCCTATGATGGGAAAGACTTCGTATATTTTACCTTAATACCTCCTCCAGTTAGTTTATCTATAAAGGGTAAGAAACAATTTATCTCAAATACGGACAAAAGTAACACAATAGCCTCATTTAACGATTCTTTTATCATTTCATCTGATTTTTACAATGCAACAACACTTCCTTCAGTGGAATTCGGTGTAAACTCTGATAATAATAACGTAAATATTAACATAAAACATACATCAAGAAAGGATCTTTCTACACAAAACAAAAACACTAGTTATGAGTCAAGTCATTCGAATAATTTTGGTTATTTTATTAAAGATAAGTCGCAAAGAATATCTCCATTCTACAACAATAGCACGATTGTATCCTCTACGTTTGGTTCGAACAATATCAGTACTGAGTTTATAAATAAATTCAAGAACCTTAACGTTATCGATACGACATTAAGGCATGTTGAGAATGTCACAAGCATGTCAGGATTTAATATGGTAGAAAAGATTCGATCACGATACAAGCGAGATTATCGCAGAGGAAAAGTTTTGATGCTAAATAATAAGGAGGGGTTAGAAAACTTTACGCGTGATGATATTTTAGTTGATGTGAATATCATCGCTGCAGAAGTTACAGATGTTAGTGATGTTGATATAAGTCTATCTACCACATCAGAATCTATACCAGTTGATGATAGACATGAAAACGGAGGATTAACAGAAAACCAAGCGCATTATAATGATGTTAATGATTTAATTGTTGATAACAATAACAATTTTACTAGAGGTAAGAGCAATATAACAGTAACGAACGAAAATGTTACTTCATCCACTGATACGCAATATGATTCTAATTCGTCTTCACTTCAATCATCGATCATAAATTCACTAATTGATACTTTCACACCTTTACTTTTTGTCATAAATGAGACATTAATCCACTGATACGCAATATGATTCTAATTCGTCTTCACTTCAATCATCGATCATAAATTCCCTAATCGATACTTTCACACCTTTACTATCTGTCATAAATGAGACATCAGCATTTAATAATTCACCTCACGAATCGGAGATTTATCGGAACGAAACTAACATTCCTGATATGAATGTGACTTTTCCTTTCGATGGAACGAATGGATTACGTTCTTCATCTATCATCAACTCATCTAATGGTTCGGAATACGAAACTTCATCATATTTAAGTGAAGCCGCAACTGCAGATATTATTTCCACATCTAACACAATTTTTATTATTAATGAGAGTAATATTTTCTCGCTTCATGATATGTATGCAAATCAAAATTCGGATTTGGAGATTGCCCCAACTGCATCATCATCAATCACGGAGAATTTATTTATAAATAGCACTGCATTTTCGAAAAATTCTTTCACGTTTGATAACACAGTTTCCTTTCCTGACGTTGGCGATACTTATTTATTTGTTGGAATGAATGCTAGTGATTCTTCATCAAGCGAGAATTCTAATGATTCGGAAGAGCGGTCTTCATCGCTATTTATTTCTATAACCTTATCATATCCAAGTGACATCATATTATCAAGAAGTAGCATTTCTATGTCTGGAAGCAGATTTTCTTCAATTAATAATATGCATGAAAACCGACAGACTGATCAGGATGCACTATCACCTATCTCGAAGAACATATTTTCATATAGCAGTACATATCCTACTAACTTTCTTATATATAAGAGCACAACTTCTCTTCATAATGTTAATGACACTATTAATGAAATGAATGGCATTTTCAATTCACCATATAATAATTTTTTATCAAAGGAGTATTATACTCTTAATTCTCCTAGTTTTGAACATTCTAGAGTTTCGGAGAATGGCATCACATTTTTAGATAGTAGTAGTGTTTATGAAGTCCATCAAACTTCACACAATGCCACTATACTCTCATTTCTCTCTAGTATCACCACTTATTCGACTAGTACTCTCGACAGCACTAACATTGTTATGGACACGAGTGAGATGTTTATACTCTATAATAACCAAACATCATATAGCATTACGCCTTCGGAATACCATCACACTCTGACATTGGCACTTTCCGAATCCTCATTATCCTCAACTGATAGCACTGCATCCCTTCTGACTTCCTTACCTGATAACATGCATGAAATCCTCTCCTCATTTCATGATTCGGAAGACGATTGGATTGCATCATCACTTCTCCCAAGGAATCCTTCTCCAAGTAGCACAGCACTTCCAATCATAAACTTTATCATGTCTGACAGCACAACATCCCTTTCTAATACGAGCAAGTTTTCATTTGGTGGAATGTATGATATTTTCAGTTCATCTAATGTTTATACACCATCGAAGATGGATACAGTCATAACATTTCCATATATCACTTCATCATCACCTATTTATAGTGTGAATCTATCAGATTTCGACGTGTTTCCTATCGAAAATCAAGTACTCGTATCAACATTATCCTCAACCTCACCCATACAGGATGACAGAACCAAACATATTAGATTTCCTATTAATCCAGGACAGACAAACAGGAAATTTACTCAACAAGATGCGATAAATTTTGTTAGTTCTAGAGATAACGCAGTAGATTCAGGTAAGTAGGAATTATAATCAATATATGCAGGAAAATAAATTATTACATGCTTAAAAGATGAGTAAAGTATGACTGTGGCTCACAATATTTATTATCGTTGCATGGATGTTAAGATAAAACAGAAAATTAGACAGAGATTAATGAATGAATGAACTTAAATTATCCGTAATAAATCTGTCTAGACATCATTAAATATTTTAAGAATAATGAAAATTATAAATTTACGTTTTAATAATTGAGTTTTAAATTTAAAAATTATTAAATGAATAAAATCTTTTGTTATGTAATTAATAATGAATATCACGTTGCAAAAGATCTCATTCATTAAAAAATGTTAAAGGTCTTTTCTCGACAATCCTTTTTTTTTAATATTTTAAGAATATATAATTTGATTTACAAAATTTGAAAAATTTGAGCATTCAGAAACTCGTTTTCATGTCCTTGATATCTCTTTCTTCTCGCTATATTCATTATTTATAGTATGAAAAATTATTCTTTCTAGAAAAGTCCGATAAGCTTTCCGATCCAATTTAATTATTACTATTATGCATGATTTACGAGCAAAAATTTTATGTTTCAGATGTTGTAAAACCTACCAAAAGTTATTTTTCTACCAGTGAACATTCTATGGTTAGTACATACAATAACCGGGTATATGATGAAGAAATTATCCTTTCAAACGAAAGGGAAATGATACCGGAATTAAGTTCTACTGATGAATCTAAACTCACGTCTATTGCTAGTCGTGAAATGTTTAATTTTAAAGAGGATAATTCAGTTTTACGTAGTAAGTTTAGCACAATGGACGACCTTCAATCGTCGACGTCGTTTCAGAACTCGGCAGATTCAGATAAAACTGTTTCAACGTTGTATACAATCACTGAATGGTTTGCGCATTCATCTAGTGAAGAAACGGACAGTGTTTTGATTACTGGCAATACACGTTCATCAATAATTTTATATGAAACAGAAACTATAGAAAACTTTTTCGAAGAAATTGTCGAAACTATAACATCATCTTATAGGCCTAGATCGGTTATATCTGCAACTTATAGGCCTATTTCTACTGCAGACTTAGCAGTACAAACTAGCGAAAATTTACCACTCAGTACTTTAGAGAATTATAATTTTCCGAAGTTCATCACGTCTACACATCTTCCAAATATTTATTATACTTCGAATATCTCTCCTTCGTCGATATTTAACATGGTTTCGAGTTTTGATGAAAATGAATCAGACTTAACAACATTTACTGAAGAATTATTATCGAGATTTGATAAAATAGAAACTGCTACACCTATTGCATCAGATATGGTTACATTAGAAACTTTTCAAGAAGTATTTTATGAAAGTAATGATTTAGAGATGAATGATACTCCTGAAGTTCAATTTTCGTTAAGAAGACCCAGGAAAGATATTGCTGTAAATGTTCAATTAAATACGATCGATACAGAAATCTTAATGTCATTCGAACTAGCTACGACTCCTACTATTGACACAAGAGTCACAACAACAAAATCCCCAAATTCTATTACAAATTCAGAACAAATTATAACAAGTGCATCAGATTTGGAACTTGTTCCTTCTTTAGGACTTTCTAAACCAGTTTTTATTGAAACAACACCTTATGATCCTCTTGATTCAAAGCTAGACACAGAAAATTATAAATTTTCTTCGCAACACTCCATAACGAGTGAATTAAAATCTTCAGAATTTACGATTTCTACAATTGATAGTTTAATAAGCTCTTCTAAAAGTGAGAGAAAAGAAATTTTAGAGAATTTCTATACAACTGAAATTGTACTTCAATCATCTTTCCTTCCAATTTCATCTACAACTTTTATTTCCGAATTTAATGGCAAGGAATCAAGTAACACGTTTAAAAACTCACATGTAACGACTACATCTGAAGAATATTTTGAAAATACAGCTATATATTCCCCAACAAACCGAAAATCATCTACAGAAAGTTTAATTACATTAACTTCTAAACTTGAAACGGAAAAAAGTTTTACTGAATTATCTGAAAGTTTTAAGAGCACCCAACACACGTCGAAGATTGAGATTTTTTCTACAGTTCCACATTCCTCGATGCAACAACTAATCAGCGACACTGCTGCATTTTCAGAAAAAGTCATCAGCGACACTCCTGCATTTTCAGAAAAAATTAGTGCTGTTTCTTATGAAACAGCAATCATCGCTCCTTCACGAACAACAAATATTTCTCCTACAGCTTTTATAAAAAGTGTAAGCGAAAATTCTGATACACTTCAAACGGA
Organism: Olivierus martensii; assembly: GCA_000484575.1. Classification (NCBI taxonomy): domain Eukaryota; kingdom Metazoa; phylum Arthropoda; class Arachnida; order Scorpiones; family Buthidae; genus Olivierus; species Olivierus martensii. Next base: position 2,242 of record AYEL01075282.1, on the reverse strand, counting down.
ATTTGTAAATGCGAAGTCGCAAAATAGTCCATCAAGCGTTTCGGATGAAGATAAGAGAACATACTTTTCAACCTTCACTAAACCCATCACAGATGGTTCCTCTTCAGCTTCTTTATTCACATCACCTTCACCACCGAAGCGTGCATCGAGCCTTTGGGATACATTTACTAAAAGCATAACAACTGAATCATCTACAGCTAAGTCGGAATCGAAGAAAATTACGGATTTCCCGTTAAATACAACTGAAATATTTAAACGATCTTCTCCTCCGGGTAATGATATGAATCAATCAACAGTTCTTCCAGTAAACACTGCTGCATATTCAAGTACTTCAACCGAAGAAGAAAGTTCGACAGTTACTCCCATACCGTATGTCGAGATCCCAGTGTACTTCAAAATTAATGGCGATTTTAAGGAAATTGTAGGAACAAGAGAAGCTCAATTTAAAAAATCGTTAAGGCGACAACTCGCTAAAATTATGCGGTTACCGTTAGACACGATTCAAAACTTAACAGTGAGAGAAGGTTAGTATGTTCGGTTCAAAATGCAACTTAATTAAATTTGACAGGATTCTGAAAATGATTTTTCTTTAAGGGAGCGTCGAAGTGAATTTTCATTTGGTGCCAAGCTCGAGTAACGGTTATCCTGCAGACGAAGAAGTTCTGAAAGCTGCATCGGCAGAACTAAAGCGATTAATAAATAGCAATCAGTTAAAATTAAAAGATCTGAATGGAAATACTTTAGTAGTAGTGGCTGAAAATCCGATAACCACACCCGCTCCAGGTAAAAATTTGCACATTAATTTAGTTAGACACAATTCGAAGTCGTTTAAAGATGTTTATTTTCAGTGTCACCACCCGACAACACTACTACTATACTCGGAGTCATCTTAGCAATCGTACTATTGATCGCCATAATAACATTTACTGCCATAATGACAAAGTATCGAGGTACACAGAAACTGTCACCGCTAGAAGAAGTAAGAATTTTCGACAGGCCTGTAAGTTTTGGTAAATATTTCCACTAACGTTTATTTATTTTTACAGGCCAAAAACGATATTCCTTCCTACAGAAAAATCCCCTACGAAAATTTGTTGTGGGCTATAGCTAAGCCAAATGCTTCTGTTGGAAAATTCGATTACGACAGTGGCGTCTGGATAGGTCCAGATTCTCCACCAGCTTTCCAAGTACCCGAAATTCCTAAATACGATCCTCCTACTAAATCCCAAATTCGAAAATCTGTTCGGCCTTCCACTTCAACTGTAAGTAGTTGATAAAGAGCAATATGTTAGTGTTGTTGTTGTATTGTTGTAGTTTGAATAAAATGATATATATTGTTTCAATCTCATGTTGTGTGATGTCTCCTTTGCGAGATATCTGTGATGTCTTTTATACAGTTTTTTTTTTTTAATTCCTTTAAAATGTCAATAAAAACACAAGATCTTTTCTATTTTTATTTTCGTAGAGACGAAAATTGAAGCAAGATTGGCATATTGACGACCAAACATTGTTTTAGATACGACAAAGAACATAGCCAGCGACTCCTTATCAAAAACTAAACTACAAATTTAATTTTATGTTAACATAAAAATGCCAAGAGAAAGGTGAATTCATAAAAGAATTGTATATATAATTTACAACCAAAAAAATAAAATTTATTTTGAGATGTTACGAAGTGCCAAAAAGTCTAATTTAAAATGTGGAGAATTAAAAGACAAGATTATTATCATAACGTTGTAAATAATGTTTCCAGTATTAAAGTGTTGCTCAATAATTATTGTGATTTAAATTATAAAAAAAAACAAACAAAATAAAGATATAATTAATTATTTCACACTCCTTGACCTTAGAAACAACTCCGCATGATCAATATAAATTATGCGCAGTGATGTACATATGAAGCGCCATCTGTCGATCAATAATTTAAATAATAAATTAGAAATTTTCCATTAATTTTTTTTTATATCGGTCAATGTTATTCGAAACATATGCATAAATTCATTTTTTTATACTTGTAAAAATCGGTTATTATTTTCGCTTAATTTATTCAGAAAATACTTTAAGAATCACTTGAGACAAAAACTCGAAATTTTCGGAGAATGCTCTACTAAGGTTGATAAACCGGAAATTTAGCGGTACAAATAACCATCTAAAATAATGGTGAACTTATTGAAATTATTAAATTTCCATATAATCAAATTTAAATATAACTGTTTTTTTTTTTATTTTGTAAATTATGCAT
>AYEL01075281.1:0-39203 GCA_000484575.1 Olivierus martensii | reverse complement strand
CATAAATGCATATAATAATGTTTTTTTTTATCACAATGCACCCTCGATATTATTGTGATAAAAAAAAACATTATTATATGCATAATATATGGATAAAAAAAAACATTATATATGGATATTAAATAAAATTTTGATGGGTAATAGACCACCAATTAGCTGGCAAAAAGCAATAGTTATCCTTCTTCATAGAAAAGGAAATACCAATGATTGCAATAATTACTAAGGAATTAGTTTACTAAATATAGGTTATAAAATTTATAGTAAAATAATCAAAAATAAATTAAATGATTTCTATGAAGAAAAATTGGGTGAAGAATAAAATGGTTTTCGTCATGGATGTTCCTGTGCTGATGGATACTTCGCTCTTAAACTGTTGAAAGCATAAAGAATACAATATTGAAACTCATCTTGCTTTTATTGATTACATTAAAGCTTTTGATAAAGTAAATAGAAATAAATTATTTGACATTTTAAAGAGTGATGGCACCCCTAATACTTTATTAAGGGCAATAGATAATATCTTTAGTAACAATCAAATTGCAATTAGAGTCAATATGAAATTATCAGAATGGAAAAATATAAATCAAGGAGTTAGACAGGGATGCCCTCTTTCACCTGTCATGTTTAACATATATATTAATGCAATTATAAGAAGATGGAGACTAGCAGAACACGGATGTATCAGGATTGGAAGAATTGATTTAGACACACTTCTTTATGCAGATGATGAGGTTGTCTTCGCCTCCATGGAAAGAGATCTACAATTTTCAGTACATCACCTCCACCTGATTTCAAAAGAATTTGGAATGAAAATCTCAACTGATAAAACAAAAATTATGGCTTATTGGTGATAACCCTATCAGAAGCAAAATCTGTATTAACAATCATATTATTGAACAAGTAAATAATTTCACCTATCTTGGATACAATTTAACTTACAACGAGGAAAAAAACATGGGTAATAAATTAAACTACAAAATTTAATAGGGCTCTAGGTATTATTAATCAAGACTTCAAACCTTCTCTAGTTCAAAGACATACTATAATTAGAGCATATAAAACATTGGCGTGATCGATGCTGACCTATGGAAGTGAAGCATGGACATTGAAAAAGAGAGATGAATAAAGGTTGATTACAGCAGAAATGTGTTTCATGAGAAGGACTGCAGGCTACACATGTCTCGACCATAAAAGAAATAGTGAAATAATGGAAGAACTTAAAGAGATACCAATAATTAATCATATACACAAATATAAGAAAAATTGGAATGACCATCTTCAAAGAATGGAAGGGAATAGAATTCCAAGAAAGCTTCTGAACTACATACCATTGGGGAAAACGACACATTGGTAGACCTTAACGCAGATGGTGTGAGGCCATAACAGGCCACCAGGTCTAATATGTGAAAGAAGAAGACATAACAAACTTGCTCCAGAAACAAGTTAACTCATAAAGTGGGAATTAATGAGAGTTAACATACATTTAATTATGTTTTTACACAATAGATATGTTCCTGTAGAATGCATGTAAAAATAATTTGTTTAAAAAATATGCAGTATCTATGGGAAAATAGAACATTGGTTCCAAATCTAAAAAAATCACCAAAAATAATACCATAAATCATATGAAAAATCAAGTTAGAATCATATTATTCTTACGTGCTTGCATTTTTTATTTCATAAAGATTGTATATGTATATTAAAAAGTATTATATAAAGTAAATTATCATTTGAAAAGAAAAGTAAAGTACAATTTTACATTAGTGCCTTATGAATGAAAATGGTATCAATTGAAAGATAATGACGAGTAGAGAAAATTTTCCAAAAGAACTGCACTTTATCTGGTGCAGGTTTCAAGAAAATGAATGATGAAATTATAATATTTCTCCACATACAATATCTAAACCAATACATGCCGCCATTTTGAAAACTTGTTCTAAAACCATGTTTGAAATCCGAGATATAGTAGTTTTTGGAATGACTCTTTAACAGAATGGAATTGCCAATTCATGTTTTAATTATCAGTCTGTGGAAGGCTTATATTTAATACTTTAATGCATAATTTTTTCCAAAAGGTGAAATTAAAGTATTGAAATTGAAGATTTGCTTTCTTACCGACTAATGATTAAAAATTGAATTGGCAATTCTGTTGTGTTAAAGATTCATTCCAAAGAAACTATATATTAGAAATTAAAGATTTGTTGTCTATCGATTGATGATTAAAATATAAATCAACAATTCTGTTGTATGAAAGATTCATTCCAAAACTATATTGGTTTTCAAAACAGTGGCATGCATCAGTTTAGGTACTACATATGGAGAAATACTATAATGTTATCATTCAATTGTCTCAAAGTCTGCACCAGATAGAAGTGCAGTTGTTTTGGAAAATTTTCTCTACTTGTCATCATCTTTTGATCAGTACTATTTTCATTCATGTGCTGCTAATTTAAAACCATATCAAAAATATCCTGTTACTAATTCATAAACACAAAAATTATGCAAAATAATATGAGTTACACATAACAAGATTTTGATTTTAAATTTTATTAAATTTTTTATACCCATTAAACATCAAAAAGTTACTTATATTTTAAACACCAAATTCAAAATGCAGACAAAACAAATTCCCTATTGAAATTATATGTATAATTAGGGGAATCCTTAGAAATTTCTTTTCTAATTGGAATCAAAAACAACAAACATTTAGGCAACGGTGTAGCTGAAAACTGAGAGGCCCCCACAAAAATGTCAATGGGGGCCCCCCTCTTTTTAATTTATTGATATAATTTATTTCAAATGCTAACTAAACTCTGTAATGCAGGGCATCAACATACATTTATAACAAATGTAAGGGTAAAAATGATTTGCTTAAATGTAATGATCAAAACCCTGTAACCCTGGGTATCAACGTCTATTTATAAGGATGTCGACATAAAAAAAGCCTAACGCAAATTAATTTTTTAATAAGGTTAAAAGGAAGATATTCATCCAGAAACACTTATCGGTTCCATTCTTTTGGAAACTGAGAAAGGCACGGTGTGTTAATAAAAAAATGCCTTTTTCGGAGAAAAATGTAATATATATATATATTTGCTTCGTCCAAAGTTTACATTCGACCTTGTGCCTTGGTGGATTGGATTAAGATGACGGGGGGCACTCAGAACAATCGCATTCACCCAAGGGGGCGCTAGGGTCGAAAAGGTTGAGAACCACTGCTCTAAGATATGAATTCAATTTTTTATTTCAGTTTCGGTTTTTATATTGATATATTGCTGATATTATTGTAATTAATTTAATAATTTATAATTAAATTGAACTGAATTAATCCATTAAATATTGCAAATTTATTACTTAATGAAATTAAGAGAAAATATGTGAAATCAACACTTCTGACAGAAAAAAAGATTGAAATTAAAAAAAATTTATTAGGTAACTATTATTACCAATACACATCCAGAAATGTTTGAAAATTCTTTAGAATTTTGTTTTAAATTTACTGATAGTAATTGTCCTTTAAATAGTATTACAGTCAATTCTCATTATTTGTGGATTCCGTATTCGTGTATTCGACTATTCGCGAAAACTTATTTGTAACCACAAAATTGATATTCATGGAGCTTTTGCACTTATTTGCAAACTCCTGCTGAGCGGCAAAAATACTGTTACCAATGTAAACTCTCTCTCTCTCTCTCTCTCTCTCTCTCTCTCTCATAAAGGAAGTTGTTTGTTATCAAATGAAATCTCTGAATCGGTTTGTCGGAAAATTTCTCATTATCTATCCTTGCTCACTCCACAGACTGCAGGTAGGCCTGTTCATTTCATCTGCAGGTCCCATAGAAGAATTTGACCCTATGCTTGAATGCAGCCTCAAATTTAGCCACATAACTTCCTGTGCATTTGTTCCTTATGCCGAAATTTTGGAAGATCTGAAGCAAAAAACAATGCAGACAAGGCTGATGGAGTTTTTCAATGCAGTTCAGTCAGAATGTGTCAGCTGTCACATCAAACATCTTGCATCATCAAAAACTATCAGTCAAAAATAAGATTTTATTTATTACATAGTTAATGTTTTAAAAATTAAATAAGGATTACTGTAATTATAATACTGTATATAGTACTATATGCTGCATATATTGTAATTATTTGTAAATAATGTAATACATATTAAATAAGATGTCTGTAAATAGAAACACACATAAACCAAGTATGAAAATGTTAGGAGATTCGAAGGAACCTAACTCTATATTTCCCATAGGCACAATGGTTCACTATTTGCTAATTCAGTATTTGCAAAGAATTTACAGAAGTAAGATCATAAAAAAGCACTATAAGCAAGGTATTCAAAGATTTTTAATCATGAATAACGTTTTCGGACTGGGATTAGAGTCCATCATCAGTCTACATTCGACAATTCTCAGATCGTTATCAAACAAATTTTTAAACATTAGAATAATAGAACAAAGATTAACATATTTAAATAAATGGTTTTTACAATTTTAACATTTAAAAAATTTAAAAGAGAACAGAACTAACTTCTAATAATAACAATTTTGATAAACTGGCATAACTGCCTATACTAATTACATATATGTATAACACATGGTAAACTAATATTAACATTAGGGTATAAATATAGATTCTATATATATATATATATACATATACATACATAGATATATGTAAGATACGATTACAAAAACAAGCATAAAAATGTATATATGACAAAAATAACATGAGATAGCATATAAAATAGTCAGAAATCCAGGATGACAGAGCCTACTTATGTCTAAGCATTTTACGACAATAACCTGGTCAGTAAAAGGTAAATCTAGTACCTTACAAGGGCAAGCTAAGAAAAAACGACCATTAGTATAAGAAAATAATCAGGGGAAAGCTACAACCGCATACCTATATTCTATTCACAGCAGCCCATAGCCACGAAGGCAGCAAATCATTTGGAATATTATCATTAATTAACTTCTTATAGACTGAATGTTTTATCATCTGAATAGCTTCATGGGTGGTTAGACCCTTCCCATCATAAATAGTCTTCACTACTGTAGCATTCACCCATTGAATATCAATACTTGATTCATAAAACTTAGAGGCCAATGTTGTGGTCAGCCTACCCGCCTCTATATCCGCTTTATGCTCATTAATCCGCTTGTATATATTCCTCGCGGTACTCCCTATATAAAACTGCAAGCATCTCTCATCATTATTAAATACGGGGATTTCGTAGATGCCAGGTTTCCTACTATCTGGTATAGGATCTTTCGCATTTCGTAAGTTATTATATAAAGTACTTCCCCTCTTCCATGCTATCCTATAATCAGAGGACCTTATCATCTTATTACATAATTTAGTCAGGACTTTATCATACGTAAGGTCTAGATATGTACATATGTCCGAGGTAGGTTGTCCACTAGCTAGCTTAGGAGGGGCATTCATTAGGGAACCAGATACTTTGTCCCACACACCAAGCATAGTTTTATAATTGTAGCCGTATTTTTTCCCTTGGTCACATATAGCGTTTAATTCATATTGCTTATCAGACCACTTTGTAATATGTGTACAAATCCTACTGAATAAAGCCCTAAAGACAGCTATTTTATAATGGTATGGGTCATTGGACCAGGACGGAATCATAACTAACTTATAGGTGAGTTTTTTATATATTTTTGTAACATATTCACCATTTTCCATATTCACTTGCACATCTAAGAAGTGAAAAGTAGAGGTAGAAACTTGTTCTATCTTAATATGAAGGCCAAGTGTGTGGTCCGTAAGGGCAGTAGCCAATAATTCTTCTGATCTCATACCCTTCCATACAACACATACATCGTCTACATAATGCACATATAGTTTCATTTCGGACTTAAAGCGCTCTAAAACGGAAGATTCCTTAAACCTTAGCACTAGCTCAGCCATTACACCTGCCAGTGGCCCACCAATAGGGACTCCTGTCTTCTGGAGATAATATCTACCTCGAAAAGCATAGTAAGAACTATAGGTGATAATATGGCATACATCTCTTATTAGAGGATGGTGGCATTTAGACTGGGGAAGATGCTCAACTATAAATCTAAATAACATAAGGGCCGGTGGTGGTTGTTGTATAGATGGGTACAGTGATTCGTAGTCCATAACTGCAGCAGTGGTCCAATTTCTAATAGCCTGTCTAAAAAATCAAGAGAAGAAACTCACCATATACGGGTAATCTCTCATACGTTTTAGGGCCCAAATGGCTATGGTTTTTTCCAACTGGTAGAGTGGTGATGACTACTTATCAACCATAGGATGTACTGAGATCGGGTCCTTATGGGTCTTAATATATCCGAAAAGGCGCGGTGCAAAGGGGCACCTTACAGGCTTAACTTTCCATATATCTGGGAAGTACTTAGATCTAAGGATAGCATTTACTTTAGTACTTAATTTGTCTGTTGGGTCAGACAGCAAACATTCAGAATTAGAATCAACTATAAACTTGGACAGCAAATCACAATATTGTTGCTGAGGTAAGAGTACTAATTTTTTAGTCTTATCGTCTCTAGTACAAATAACCGAGTTATCATCCATCCATTGCCATGCATAGGCAATCAACGCTTTGGTTTTATTGTCTTTAGTCGATTTGCGTGCAGACATCTTCTTAAAGATTATTTCCCATCGAAATCTTTCTTTATCTATGTCTCTGCATTTATCCATCACACGGTCTAGCTGAGGTGCGAGGTCACAAACAGACAGGCCATCCTGGAGAACCGCCATAGGTCCACTCTTTAACACCTCTTGAATGGGTTGTGGAATATTAAGATCTCCAACTACTACTGCTACATCTTCCAGATTTATTTTCATCTTAGCGTCTTTCCTATACTGCTTATATAAAATCCATCTCATCTTCTTAATGTATGTAGTACGCATAGCTATCCTCGTCTGGCAGTGGGCACGGAGGATGTTAGCAATTTCTCGTACACCAACTTGGCCATAACATTGAAACAGAAACTTTTTAAAATCTTCAACTTTTTTCTTTATGCATAGAGCTTTCGTCTCACATTTGATATTGCAAAATTTAGGCGTCTATCTTTAACCTGCTTTACTATATATTTAGAATTTACCGGCAGCTTAATATGGTAAATAGACATAGGGTAGACAGTGTTGATCCTGCATTCACGGAGAAACATATGTAACTCTTCCGACCTTATGCATTTCTTATATAGCGAAGAGAATTTCCTTCTATGAGTTTTATCCATCGCCGAATTTACAGAACGTAACTACCACAAGAAATTAGCGAGAATTGACTGTAGTTTGTTATTTATGATTGTAGTTGGTATAAAATGCCTTATGCTTTGAACATTTATTTAATTGTTTCCATTATTGCAATAATTATATCAAATAAAATTTAGAGTTTTTCTTAATTTCTTATCAAATTCAAAATATTCTCTCAAATAAATTTTTTTAATTTTGAAAATTTATAAGAGAATTCATTAAATATAATGGAAATTATATGATATATATTATTATAGGTCGTTTCAAATATCTTGGCCGACTTCTGCGCGTAACGAAAGTTGCGTGGGGCTCTGAAAAATGCGTAGAGACATCACAAAATATTACCAACTAGTAGAAACAACTAAAAGTGGACTGAAAGGAACAATACAGTTAACAAAACAACCTTTTCCCAACCCTTTTATGAAGCAATGAATTCGTCTTGTTATTGCACATGTTTTTTCCCTCAGCCAAGATATTTGAAATGACCTATAAGTTATATGTGAATTACAGCAAAAGTTTCTTGTATTATTTTTAGCCACTTGCTTATCTCTAATCATTGGCCAAGTTTGACCTGAATCACGGCCATCTACATACAGGCCCTGGCACTGACGTGATGACATCACACTAGAAGGTTGAGTTCCCTATATAGCTGAATGGTTGATATTATGAATATGTTTTTCTTCATAATTTAATAATTGAATATTATGTTTTATTTACTATGTTAAATTTATTATAAAATATTACTTTTCATATTTAAGATATCTTAATGGTTTTAAAGATAACTGCATTTACAAATAAATACTGTTTAATGTTAATTTTTTCATGTTTATTCAAAATACACTTACAATAAATATATATAACGAAAAATATGCAAGATATACAATATGATTGCCAAAAACAAAAATTGTATTGTAGAAAATATAATTACCTTTTTATACAATTTATGGGAATGTTATTACTGTATTTAATAAATTCTTACAAATTCTCAATAAGATGAACAATTAGGATTGAAAGCTCTATAGAAAAAGTGATTATAAGTACATTTACAAAATTAAAAAAATAGATAGAGATGTTGGAAAGAAATGATTAACAAACAGTTTTCATTAAGAAATATTTACATACATATTTTGTTGCATTAGTTGCTATGTAACAAACTTAATATCAAAAGTTGTAAGAGAAATTTAAATTTTATTACATACCATAAAAAATTGAAAAACAAACATTTGTCAAAATGGGAATGTAAAACTTCATCACATTAAAAATTTCCAAAATGTTGAAGAAAATCAATATTTTACTCAAACTGCATCAAAAATTTCATAAGAACTTTTACTAAAATTAACAGTGTAGTTTATTTATTCCAAAACAGTTATCCAGAATGTTAAACTTAAAACTTTTTAATTTTTCTGGCATCTTTTTTCTTATTTAAATATGTTTGATTCTTATTTTTATATAGTTGTTAAGCAATATTTTACCAATTGTAACTAAGATACTTCTTCCCATATCCATAACAATGTATTGAACAGTGAAAACTTTGAATGATATCCTTAGATAAGTTCAAGTATCTCAGTGTCAAAGTAGAAATAACATTTATAGGATTTTTGCACTTCATAAAAGTTTCTTCAAAGTTTCTGGTTAACAGTTTTTGAAATATTTTATATACCATAATTGTCAAAGACACAATTAAAAATGATGGTTTTTTAAGGCCACCTCTATCAACAGCATTAAGTAATTTAGCTTCATTTTCAAAATTGAAAGTAGTATTGGAATTATCACAAAATGCTTTATTACATTCCAAACAATTATATTTTCTAATTAATCTGTGAGAAGCAAAACCAGCTATATATAATAAGATTGGAGCTTCTGTTTCTTGGATATCTAGTGTTATTTAATTTAAATCAATGTATAATAATAGATTAAAAGAATCATCATCATCACAATTATCATTTTCATCAGTTATTTTCATGACTTCTATAATTCCTTTTATTGAAGATTTTAACTTTCAGGTATTTTTAATTCTAATTTTCTTTTCATTTTCCAGTAATTGCTGGATTGAAATAAGATGATTTGAAAGTATAGAAAAATTTATACTTGCTATTTAGTGCTGTTTTATTTACTTATTTAAGATGATTTGATCCTGAAAGTTGTCTATATAGACTAAAGCATTCTTCTAACAGATCAGTTTGTAATTTTCCAAGTAAAACATAATCAGGATTTACTGTATTAAAAATGTAAATAATCATTTCATTTAAACTAAACAAGTTTGTCTTAAAGCAGCAAATGTTCTAGTTGTAAGTCCACTATGTTTTTCCACGACACATGCATTCCCATTTCTGCAACCAAGAATGAAATTTTTGCAAAAATATGATTTGCTCTTGGTTTGCTGAGGTGATTTCATTAAGATCACTGTCATTAAACCTTCGACTCATATTTGGGGACTTAACATTCACAATTTTCCAAAATTTTTAAAATCTTCTGTTTCTTCCCATCCAGTAAGAAAATCATATTTTGGTCCATATTCACTTAAAGCAATTGAATTTTGTTGGTTAAAAATTTTTAAAGCAAGAGACACTTTTTGTCTTTCTGTATTGGAAGGATAAAGTGCTTTTAGTGTTAAAATATGTGAAAACTTTAAAAGATTTTCTTTTTCAATATTATACATTTTTCTCAAGTGTGAAAAATTAGCTATTTTTACAATATTGGGATCAAAGTCAGGGTAATAATAAATTGTATTATTGGAATTTATCCAATTATTTTGAATTGATTTTAATAAATGAACAGGATCATACATTAAATATAATGGAGTATTTAAAGAATTTAACACAGCATGATTAAAATTTGGATGAGATTTAAAATAACAACATATTGCAGTTTATATTATTATTATCAGTTATAATACAAAGAACTATAAAACCAAGATTGTAGAGATACTTTAATAAATTGCATGTTAATGGATGCAATTTCTCTCCATCAAAATTTGAAATTGAGGCAATTGCAGTTACATCTCTATATGAAGAAAAAATTGAAGAAATTAAAAATGTTTGTGCAGTCTTTGCTAATTCATTGTTATTAAAACTCATACCAAAAATTTGTCTAGAATTAAAAGTGAGTTTTGGATCAACATATATTTCATCTATTAATAATGATACAATTTTCTGTTTTTCACTGAGAGTTTTTGCTCATTGCTTAATATAATCATTTATTCGACTAACATATGTACATGCTATATTAAGTTTTTGAGTTAATTTTGTTAATGTTCTGGGATGTGGCAAGATCAAAAGTTTTGTACTGTGTAAAGCTTTATAACAAGCTGCATTGGTCAAAAAAATCTTAAATGATAAATAAAACAAATCATTAGAAAATCTTAGTTTGGGTTTTGGAACACCAATTAATTTTAACTCTTCAATGAAGAAATCAAGTTTTCTTTTATCAATATCCATACAATTTCTTTATGTTTTTCTGCAATTCAATGCTCTTTTCCAAATAATTATCACCACCACATTCCATATTTAATTTATTACAATAATTTATCAAAGCATCAATGTTATAGGTTTCAGTTATAAAATTAAAATTAATATTTGCCTTTTCTAATTGCTTGTAAGAAATTTCTACATTATCTATATATACCGAATATGATAAATCTTTTTGCACTTTTATACTTGCCATTAACTTTGGGATATTATGACTTTCATAATTCAAATGACATATAATAAGTGTACCTTTCAATTCTGCATATCCCCAACCTTCATCCTTGCAATTATTTGATATATATTTTATAATATCTTCAATTCTTTTAATAGAAGCAGCAACTTTTTCCACACTATATGATTGCAAACTGTTTGCAAGAGCTTTTCGAAAATGTTCTTCTTCTCTATCGTCTATTGTTTTTCTCTTTTTGGGTAGTTTTTCTGTTAAGTGAGGAGCAATTTCACCTATTATAGTGGGATATGCATCTTTTCTTAATGCTACTCTATCCCGTTTTATCGTAACGAGTTCACCATTTTTATCGGTGAAAGTATCATCACGAATAACAAAACGTTCATCGAAATGTTTTATACAAACACCGGAATTTTTTGTAGCTTTAAATTCTTCTCGATGAATTTTCTTCTCTCATTTTTTTTTTTTCATATTTTCATTGGAAGGAAAACTAAAAACAGTTATGTATTTCTGCCCATTGTAGTTGGATCGACAACTAGGTACCGAACATACACATGGCATTGTTAAGCCTAATGTTATTATAGAATTCTAAAATTATAAAAAAAATCATTTAAAATAAAGCACTTTGTCAAATTAGATTTATAAACTTTCACTTACCAATAGATATAACGGTATAACTTAAATTAAATATGTATATTTATTTTGTAAGAAACTAATATTCAAAGTTTGTAAAAACAAACTGTACCAATTCACCTTATCAAGAATCAAACCTTCTAGCTTGACATCACGAGTAAGTGGTGACATCAGCGCCAGGGCCTGTATGTAGATGGCCTTGCCTGAATCCTCATCTCTAGATCCCATTGACCTCTGTTGTTAGTTCAGTTGCTTAACCACACCTTTTGGAAACACATTAATCAAGCAAGTTCTAAGGGACCATGTTATGAATAATATCACACTAGAATCTTTCCCCACCCTTGCTTTGGACACTGATGAATTATGCTTGAATGTTTACATTTTGTTGTGATTGTATTTTGCATGTTATATTTCAACTATGGTGATTTGCAATGATTTTAATATATGAACATTAATTTATTTGTATGTAGAACAGTTTATTACTTTTATTATTATTATTTTTTATTATTATTTTATTATTATTATTTATTATTATTTTATTATTTGATTATTTTGCAGTCAATTTGATCTTAATATGTATTTATGTTTTAATTTATATCATGTCACCATGGTTCTGGCTGTAAGAGCACATTTACTGTTGTAATTTAAATTATTATTATTATTCAAATTCTATGTTCTTCTGCAATATTCAAATATTTTAGTATGTAAATCTGCTGATGATGGCTTTTTAAAATACTTAAAATACTTTAAAATACTGAAAACGTTTCAGGCTTTGTACTTACAAATTAAATGTTGTTTCTATTCGTTTATGAGCTTGTTTTGTAATTATTGGATTTTGCAAGGTAGATGTTTGGAATATATGTTTATGTCTTTATCCTCTTTACATTTCTTCATCCACTTAGTAGATTTACTCTTGAGATTATCAAATAGTAATCTGAGCTCATCTCTATATCTTTCTTCAATCTTATGTTCATAATTTTTTATCTTAATCTCTCATTACACATAACCAATTAATTGTATCCCTCTGATCTCTGTCAACTTTCTCAGATATACTGAGATTGACTTTGTGCTTAAAGAAAATGTTTGAAACAAGCAATATTCTTGGCACAGATCTTCATTAGTCGTATCCATTGTCATTTATTCTAGGATTGCTATATTTCCTTCTGTGTTTGTTATGTGGTATGTGGATAAATAATTCACAGATGAAACACAAAACAATTGCTAACTAATTATATATATATTTAAATAGTTATATGCATAATAGAAAAATAAATAAGAATAATAAGTAGAAATATGGGAAATTCCACATCTTTCCTTTGTTCTTGCATTCTCATCTACTATCTAAAATTATATGTACATAACATCTTTCTCCCTTATAAATGTTAATATCCATAAGATTAACATTTATGAGGGGGTTTCCTTTGTTTCCATTTTCTGTGATGTCTGAAATATTTTGTTTCATCTTGTTCACATTCTTTGACTGTGCTTTCTGGAATCTGGTTGAGTAGTAATTATTTCATCGGGAATTCCAATTTAAAGTTGTATTTTGTGACACTTTAAAATTACATTTAATGACTTTAATGATTTAAAATTGTATTTTATGATATACAATACAATATAATAATAATTTTATCATAAAACACAATTTTAAATTGTGAATTAAATCAAAATTCATAATTTAAACAAATTTAATTCATAAAGAATAAAAAAACATATCATGACTTATTCATGATATTATGTTTCATAATTCTTGATATATTTTTTATTTATTCGTGATTTGAAATTGTTGAGATTTTCAATTTTCATCAAGGCATATTAAGTGTGAAATAGTTCTGAATTATATGATTGGTCTTTCATATAACTTACTTAATCATATAATTTTTTGTGATTTATTTGTATAAGTTTATTTATGAATAAATCAGTTCTCTTGCTTTAAAAATTAGTGACTGATTTATAAGTTGACTCTAATTTAATAATTAAAAATGGAACAGAAAATATAAACTATTATCCTTTATTCTAATGGTAAAATTTATTTTATTTTTTGAGAGTAATAGTGGGTTATATCCTAAATTTAGTCACCAAAAAAATGAAAGATGATGTGAATATGGAATAAGTAGAGATATAATTGAAAAGTCCTACTAAAAAAAGGATAATAGAACATTAAATGAAAGGAAAAGAAACTCTTCTAATTACTTTTATAATATGGTAGTCAGAATTGGGTGAATTCTAGCTCAGCATTTCTCAAAGAAAATTTTTATATGGTTACTAATGCAGTCACAAGAAGTTGCTGGTGGCTGCACTGATTTGAAACTTTGTGATGAAGTCATAGGATGGAAATCACACTATATGATTGCAAACTGTTTGCAAGAGCTTTTCGAAAATGTTCTTCTTCTCTATCATCCATTGGCTTCCTTTTTTTGGGTAGTTTTTTTGTTAAATGAGGAGCAATTTCATCTATTATAGTGGGATATGCATCTTTTCTTAATGCTACTCTATTTCGTTTTATTGTAACGAGTTCACCATTTTTATCGATGAAAGTATCATCACAAATAACAAAACTTTCATCAAAATGCTTTATACAAACACCAGAATTTTTAGTAGCTTTAAATTCTTCTCGATGAATTTTCTTCTCTCATTTTTTTTTTTTCATATTTTCATTGGAAGGAAAACTAAAAACAGTTATGTATTTCTGCCCATTGTAGTTGGATCGACAACTAGGTACCGAACATACACATGGCATTGTTAAGCCTAATGTTATTATAGAATTCTAAAATTATAAAAAAAATCATTTAAAATAAAGCACTTTGTCAAATTAGATTTATAAACTTTCACTTACCAATAGATATAACGGTATAACTTAAATTAAATATGTATATTTATTTTGTAAGAAACTAATATTCAAAGTTTGTAAAAACAAACTGTACCAATTCACCTTATCAATAATCAAACCTTCTAGCTTGACATCACGAGTAAGTGGTGACATCAGCGCCAGGGCCTGTATGTAGATGGCCTTGCCTGAATCCTCATCTCTAGATCCCATTGACCTCTGTTGTTAGTTCAGTTGCTTAACCACACCTTTTGGAAACACATTAATCAAGCAAGTTCTAAGGGACCATGTTATGAATAATATCACACTAGAATCTTTCCCCACCCTTGCTTTGGACACTGATGAATTATGCTTGAATGTTTACATTTTGTTGTGATTGTATTTTGCATGTTATATTTCAACTATGGTGATTTGCAATGATTTTAATATATGAACATTAATTTATTTGTATGTAGAACAGTTTATTACTTTTATTATTATTATTTTTTATTATTATTTTATTATTATTATTTATTATTATTTTATTATTTGATTATTTTGCAGTCAATTTGATCTTAATATGTATTTATGTTTTAATTTATATCATGTCACCATGGTTCTGGCTGTAAGAGCACATTTACTGTTGTAATTTAAATTATTATTATTATTCAAATTCTATGTTCTTCTGCAATATTCAAATATTTTAGTATGTAAATCTGCTGATGATGGCTTTTTAAAATACTTAAAATACTTTAAAATACTGAAAACGTTTCAGGCTTTGTACTTACAAATTAAATGTTGTTTCTATTCGTTTATGAGCTTGTTTTGTAATTATTGGATTTTGCAAGGTAGATGTTTGGAATATATGTTTATGTCTTTATCCTCTTTACATTTCTTCATCCACTTAGTAGATTTACTCTTGAGATTATCAAATAGTAATCTGAGCTCATCTCTATATCTTTCTTCAATCTTATGTTCATAATTTTTTATCTTAATCTCTCATTACACATAACCAATTAATTGTATCCCTCTGATCTCTGTCAACTTTCTCAGATATACTGAGATTGACTTTGTGCTTAAAGAAAATGTTTGAAACAAGCAATATTCTTGGCACAGATCTTCATTAGTCGTATCCATTGTCATTTATTCTAGGATTGCTATATTTCCTTCTGTGTTTGTTATGTGGTATGTGGATAAATAATTCACAGATGAAACACAAAACAATTGCTAACTAATTATATATATATTTAAATAGTTATATGCATAATAGAAAAATAAATAAGAATAATAAGTAGAAATATGGGAAATTCCACATCTTTCCTTTGTTCTTGCATTCTCATCTACTATCTAAAATTATATGTACATAACATCTTTCTCCCTTATAAATGTTAATATCCATAAGATTAACATTTATGAGGGGGTTTCCTTTGTTTCCATTTTCTGTGATGTCTGAAATATTTTGTTTCATCTTGTTCACATTCTTTGACTGTGCTTTCTGGAATCTGGTTGAGTAGTAATTATTTCATCGGGAATTCCAATTTAAAGTTGTATTTTGTGACACTTTAAAATTACATTTAATGACTTTAATGATTTAAAATTGTATTTTATGATATACAATACAATATAATAATAATTTTATCATAAAACACAATTTTAAATTGTGAATTAAATCAAAATTCATAATTTAAACAAATTTAATTCATAAAGAATAAAAAAACATATCATGACTTATTCATGATATTATGTTTCATAATTCTTGATATATTTTTTATTTATTCGTGATTTGAAATTGTTGAGATTTTCAATTTTCATCAAGGCATATTAAGTGTGAAATAGTTCTGAATTATATGATTGGTCTTTCATATAACTTACTTAATCATATAATTTTTTGTGATTTATTTGTATAAGTTTATTTATGAATAAATCAGTTCTCTTGCTTTAAAAATTAGTGACTGATTTATAAGTTGACTCTAATTTAATAATTAAAAATGGAACAGAAAATATAAACTATTATCCTTTATTCTAATGGTAAAATTTATTTTATTTTTTGAGAGTAATAGTGGGTTATATCCTAAATTTAGTCACCAAAAAAATGAAAGATGATGTAAAAAGGGTTATATCCTAAATTTAGTCACCAAAAAAATGAAAGATGATGTGAATATGGAATAAGTAGAGATATAATTGAAAAGTCCTACTAAAAAAAGGATAATAGAACATTAAATGAAAGGAAAAGAAACTCTTCTAATTACTTTTATAATATGGTAGTCAGAATTGGGTGAATTCTAGCTCAGCATTTCTCAAAGAAAATTTTTATATGGTTACTAATGCAGTCACAAGAAGTTGCTGGTGGCTGCACTGATTTGAAACTTTGTGATGAAGTCATAGGATGGAAAGTGGTAAAGCATTTACTGGCCATTTGAAGAATTGTATTCAATTACTGGTCACACACCTTTAGATTTTCCAGGAAGGGATGAAAATCAGCCTATTAAAACCTATATCTCAATCTTTTGGTTCACTGGTCCATGATAGGCTATTAGTGGGCTCCACCATCATATATATCCCTGAGCAAACTGAGTAACATGATTTGATTAACTTAATTTAAATTTGGTATGATGCAATTGGTAATTTTTATAGTAAGTAAAAATAATAAATTTTTATCCAATCATTCAATTTTTATTTGAAAAAATATCATTTTTTAAATTAATTAAATAAAATACAGTATATTTGGATTAATAAAAGCTTGATCATTTTAATTATATTTTATAAATGACTTTTGTTAATTTATTCTGAATAACTTATTGATGAGATTAGAGTGGGCAAACGTGATAGCATACTTGCCTTGATTAAAATATGGAAAAGTATAAAATTTTCCTCAACCACTGAAATATTGGTCTACTATGTAGAACAGTTTTATAAACACAATACATAAAAATTTAATACAATTATATTCTGCATATCCTTAAACTCTGTTATCCACCACATACAAAAATATTTTGTTGTTGTGGCCACATTAACATTGCCTAGTACAGCGTTTCCCAAACTATGTTCTCCGAAATACCAGCATTCCACAGAAAATCTATGTGTTCTGTATTATGAAAATTAATATAAGTCTCATATGATTTAATTAAAATACTGTGCAAAGTTAAAACTGGAGTCACTAGTTTATTTTACATAATTACAATTTGATAAAAAAACTTTGTTTTGCCTAATTTATTTTTTATTAATATCTATGTATAATACCTATAATATACCTAAATAGAACAGTAATGGCTGTTCTGAAAGGTCTTTGGTTTACAGTGCTCTGTATTTTTTTGGTCTAAGTAATGTGATTTTTTGTAATCTAGTGCATATATTTAATATCATTTGAATTGTGAAGTAATAAAGAACAAGATAATGTAAGTGACAATATTCTAGGGGTGATCACTTTTAAACTGTGACTGTTTAAAGGTTTTATTCTACCATTAAAAATCTTTTGTTTTGACTTGGTTGCCATTGACAGTTTTTAGTTTCAATTGGCAACTAACTTTTAAATGAGATTAAATTTATTTTTTGACAACTAACAAAATTCTGTTGCTTTGACTGGTAACCAATAACAACAAGTCATTATAATTTATTTAGGAGAAATTTAATAGAAATAAACCTAGGTTAGAAGATTAACTGAAAACCTGCTTAAACAATGAAAAAATTAGACTCCTTAAGACAAATAGTTAAAACTGTTATTAAATAAATCACTAAAGTCCTGGAGTTATGCCAATAGAAAATATATCAATCAAAAAGGAAGAAAGAAAACAAATTAGAGAGATAATTTTAGATTTATTAGCAGACATAAATGAGTTTTTTGGATCAATAAAACAAGTTTTAGATAGTAAAGAAACTGAAAGAATACAGACTTATGCTGAAGTAGCAAAATTAACACAAAAACAAGATAATATGCTTATAGAGAAAACACTAAACAAAGCTTCCAACCCTATTTCGGCCGGAAAGAATGCAATATTACTTTCAGTTAAAAATTCATTGGATAAGCCCTAAGAGGATTTAAATAAAATTACTGATCTATTAAATGACGAGATATGTCCGTGTGAGTTGGGAATTAAAGTAAATGGTCTAAAACAAACCAAATCTAACGAGATATGCATTGAAGTTTTGGAAAAAGATCACATGGAGAAATTACTGAAAAGTACAGAATCTAACAAAGAAATCTCTCAAGTAGTAAAAATTAGGAAGTCATTAGCAAATATCCTAGATTAATAATACTGAATGTTCATGACAGTGTTGTAGATAGATTGCTTTTTGATTGTATTTACTCACAAAATAAGTTAATTACAGAAATAATAAACGAAAGAGTTTATAGATAATTGTAAAATAATAAAAACAATAAAGAAAAGACAGAATCCAGAACTGAGGCATCTAGTCATTTTGGTGCCACTGAAATTACACAGGGCACTCCACTCTTAAGGATTCGTACCTATACATTGGGATACTTGTAAATTAGACAACTTCATACCAGTATATCAATGCTATAAATAGTCTGGAAACTGCACTATACCTGTTACTTGTATTCATTGTGCTGGTGAACACATGCAAAGAGAATGTCCAAACAAAGGAAATAAACCAAAATATACTAATTGTATAAGGGAGAATCAGACAAATAAAGATAATAAATTAACAGATCATTCTGCTTTTAGTGATAGCTGTCAAATTTTACAAAGACTGAAGAAAGCTTTTATAAAAAAAAAGGACTGATTATCTTATTTAATACTATTGTGTGTGCCTTGACTGTTCTGTTTGTTCTATTAAGTTTGGCTTTCCTCATTTTGTCCATGCTGGTATATATGTCTTCTTGATCATACAGATAGGACTGTGCATTCCTTGGTATATTACTTCAGGATTTTTGCAGATAGACTGTGCAGATCAATCTGAATTTATAAATTGGCTACTTATATTGAAGGTTTATAATTATATGTTAAAATTCCTTGTGTATAAATTTGATCATTTCATCTAAGCTCTATATTGTAATATATTGTTAATACTGACTTTCTGAATGTCAACTAGAGGTAAAATTACATCAGTTATCTGACAAACCCTTTGATTACTGCTTCATCATTACATCATTTATGTATTTTAATTTATAAACTTATCTATTGTAAATATATTTATTATTGTAACTTAAGTATTTATTCTATTATTTATGTAATTTGTATATATATGTTTGTTTGTCCTATTTTCTACCATTTAAAAAAATTATAATTCTGTTAATATTCATCATTCCAAAATATATACTTATTTATATGTATATTGTATATATGCTATTTTTTATTTTTTAATAAAACTGTTGGGTTCTTCTTTCTACTAATGACCTGTCACATTATCTTTTGATAGGAATCTTTAATACTTAAGATTGAGTTTGAGTTAGTTAAATAAGGAATCTTTAAATCATTCCTTTACTTTCCTATCATCTTTTGTCTTTGTTCTTCATTCTTCCCAGGTCAAACCAATGAGTAGAACTTTCTCTATTTCCAACAATATCTACCTATACTATAAAATAACCAAAGTGTTCTGCAAAAATTTCAGGATTTAATCTATCTATACTATAAAATAACCAAAGTGTTCTGCAAATTTCAGGATTTGTGAAGTGTTCCGTCATAGAAAAAGTTTGGGAAATCTGGCCTAGTAGATGCACTTGAGAACCACTGTTCTATCTTTTCTCCAGAATGACTATACTTGACAACAGCATTGAAAGTCAGTATTGAGTCTATGGGAGAACCAAAGTTCATTTATATTACTATGCTGATGATGTAGTCCACTAAATTATATTGTGGCAATTTATTTACAATAAATTGCCACAACATAATGACAATTTTGGTAAATAAGCTATAAACTTTGAATAAAATTACAATATTATCATTTTAACATGTAGTAAATTATCAGTCTCTCTATAATATATACGATGATCAGATGCGCAGTGATGTTCTGCGAATTCAAATTGATTCTAACTATTCTAAAATGGCAGAGGGTTGTAATTTTAAGTCGTTCTCGAAAGGCTGCATGATTAACAGACAAACGAAGCAAATTGTATTGAAATATTTATTTGAAACTGAAAACTGAAAACCAAGAGGCATGATTACATAAAAATAAACACTTTTTTACTGACATTGTTACTTTTTATATCAAAATCGACTGTTCTCTGCACATTAATACCATCATAAAAGTTGGTTGATTATTTTTAATACAAAAATAAAACAAATTTCTTTTTCTTTAATAGTGGATATTTGATGATGATGTGGCATTGTAACACTTTTTATTAAAAAGTATTACAATTCCGCGCGAATTTCAAAAAGTTAGAAAAAATAAGTGCATAAAAATCTCAATATTTTAAGGAAGTGGGCCGCATTCATTATAGCGCTGGGCCGCGGGTTGGACAGTCCTGTACTAGAATGTCCTACAAGCATTAGGACATTCTTATTTTGACTAAGAAATCCTAGTATTTCCTGAATTCGGGTTTGTCATGTAACATATATAACATAAATATCTTAACATTTATACAAATATGTACTATAAGTTGAATGTGTTTTATTATTTCAGTGTAAAGAAACAAAAATAAATTTTTATTTACAAATATTATATATAAAACTTATGAGATTTTCATTTCAGTGTTCATGTTGGTGTTAAACTTCAGACAAAGGATTTATTATTTCCCACAAAACCTTTATTTCATGGAAGAATTATGCTAATTCTGCCAGATGTGGTAAGTTCTTATTAAGATTAATGTTTTATTAAAATTAATTTTTTTAAATTATTGTAATATCTTGGTGAACGAATAAAGTAGAATACCATAATATTAAAACATTTACTTTATTGTATCACATGTGATGACCTCAGGGTGACCTGCCTCTGTCATCCCTTACATGTATATTACGTAACTCCCCTGGACAACTGACTGACATCCCTCTGGTAGGAGGAGGGTAGACATTTACAATAACTATTTCTTATGTGATGATGACATCAAGATATCACAATTATCATTTCAGTTTATTTAATAAATTATTAGTAAGCTGAAATGAATAAACAGGGGTGTTATCTGGTTTGTGGAATTCCCAATATATTCTGAAACCCAACTTGTGCCCTGATAACATCACTATATGCCGTATTTATCTTGTCATTCAAGAAATTTTCTACCTATTAGGCTTTAATTTTTACATATTGATATTTTATTTTATCATCATTAATCTATACTATATATATATATATATGCTTATAAACCAGTATCAATACAACCAGTCACAAATTCTATATATACATGCTTATAATTTTTGAAAATTAGGTGGTTAGGTTAGGTTAAGTTAGATTTTTACCTAAACATGTTAATATTAAATATTGATGGTATCTATTATATGCTATATCTGAAATATTTATAACTGTCTGAATTCTTATCTTTATTATATCTTAGATGCCCAGAGTTCAAAATTAGAATCAAATTAAAAATTAAAATTTTGAATAATATGCTTTTTATTTTGTGTACAGTCATCAGTTGTTCTTACAGTATTTCTTTGTACTGTAATATTAACATACTGATGTCCAACAGTAAGTACCACTTTGTTGTTCTAGACTGACAGTTTTTTAAGTCTCTCTAAAATTTGTGACTGGTTTTATTGATTTGAAATTTTTAGGGATAAGAGAAAAAGTAATTTTCTATTTTGCTGAAAAAAAATAAAATTTTTTTAATAAAAATTGGTTTTATGAAATTTTAAATATTTTATAGTTTTTTGTTTATCAGATTTAGACAATTCATTGAATTCTAAATGTTTGATAATTATAAAAAATAAATAAAGTTATGAATACTTTTCTTTTAATAAATATACAACTCAGATATCATCTAGAAAATATCAATCTTTTATAAACAATAAAAAGTGAAATTGAATAAAAATGTGAGGATTCCAGGCAGAAAACGGAAATTCGGAATCAAACAGGCTTACGGCCTAAAAGTGATCCACGTTCAATGCATGCATAAGGATGACAAATGAGGCAAAACAACTCAAATAATTGAGATGGAGAACAACATTGAAATAAATTCAACAGCTTCTTTTTATTTGATTTCAACACACGAGAGAGATTTGAAATTTACACGAACATTTTCCTGACAGATAAAGGAGAGATGTACCTGGAGATAACAGAACTTTACTTGAACAGCATGGGTGGCACTAACAGTCTTTCATCCTTTTGTTTGATAGTCTTTAGTTCATACCACAAGTGATCACTTTAGTTGACAGGAACTGGAATCAACTTTATTTTTCCTTCACTGATGCAGACACACAGAAGACTAAACTGTATCCAATTTAGTCAAGCAACGGTTTTCTATGAGCGATGTTTCGGTCGAGCAGGTGACGGCTTAATGAAAACAAAATCCAAAGAGCAACATCTCGGCAAACGATAACTCAGCAAAAGAAAAACATCGGGAAAAGCGAGGACTCAGTAAAAGCTCGACTTTGTGAAAAGCCTCTACTTGGCAAAAGGCGAGTTCCTGGCAAAAAGCCTTGACCTCCTCCAACACCACTCTTTTATTGGTTTGACCTATCTGCACTACTTTTTTCTGGAGATGAATGCTATCATTACTAACGTAACTACTAGATGTCTCGGGTGTCACAAGTTAAACTTTGTATTGACACTCGAATAAATCATCTAAAATTTATTATTTTGAAAGAACAATCAAGCAATTCAATATATCCTGTTTTCAAATCGAACTGCATAACTGTGCTATAATTTTGACTTTTGACTCGTCTTCGTGACAGAAAAGGGGGTTTCCGATCCCTACAAAAATAAACAATAAGTCAAATAAGTAAGATAAATCGTTTATTCAGAAATATTTTCAGCTATCCACTTAGCTTCCTCAGTTGAAATACAGACCAAAGAAGTTTCCCTTCATTTTTTCTCATCTGATCAAATCAGGAAACCAATCAGTGACTAGGTTACTAAAATCAACAAAACTGCAGGTGGAAGATTTTTCTTCCATACACATTTTTGAGAAAACCTAAAAAACAATTCCTAAAAACAACATTATTACTATTATTATCACCAGATGCTGATATTTTAGGTACAAATAATAGTAAATATAATACAAAACATAGAACCATTTTCTTAAAAGTTAGAATTACATAACATAATATTACAGTAAAGAAAACATATGGTTTACACCTGCACCTCCTGTAAGCCCTTTAACAAAAATAAATATCTTAGATCTCTGCAGCTATAAATCTATTCATATAGAATAACATTACTAGTCAAGTATTACAATACTCCTATTTAACAATAAACATTTACTTTCACAAATATTACACAGAAAATCATAATAATCATTAAACATTATAACTAAGTAAAAGATCTGTACTAACACATATTACGAAATATCAAAATTCATTAAAAACCCTAAAGCACTAAGAAGCAGTCCTAAAAAGTTTTAAAAAGATTTTTAATTGGAGTAACATTTTCGGCAATCACTTGCCATCTTCAACTCATACAGTACAATCGAATCTTTTAACAACAACAAATATCAGTTAAGTGTTCTAGAACAGAGAATACACTTTTTTAAATCAAAATGGTGTCAGAATTTGAAAAGATTTTTTATATATTCTATGAATATAATTATAATCAAGAATCATAACAAAAGTAAAAAATTAAATATTAAAACATAAAATTAAAGACAAAATTTAATAATTTACTTCTTAATAACTATTGCGATTCTTTTTATTTTTATACTGGCTATTTTTGTTATTCCATGTGTCTCTTCTTACAGCATATTTCCAGGCATTTGAAACGCTATCCTTTTGCTTCTCATTTATAATCCTCCCTTGTCTGCTTCCTTTATATATTTGTAATTCTTCAGTCACCATTAGCTCTTTCGTGTCATAAATTTGCTTAATTATTTTAGCTTCATTCCAGTCTACTTCTATATTGCACTCGTATGCTCTTTTCTGTAGAGCCGTTGTTAAGGTTGGCTTCTTAATGTCCCTTTTATGCTCTGCGATTCTATCTTCTAAATTCCTGGCCATGGTCCCAATGTAATCTTCTTTCTATCCGTTGTCCAAATTCTCTATCGATACTTGATAAACCCCTGTATTTTTCCTTTTCTGCATAGCTATCTTTCACACTCTTAAGCAGGTTAAAGACTGTTTTTGGTCTTTTGTACACTTGTTTCTTATTCAGTTTTTTTAATACTTTATTTACTGATTTAAAACTCCTCATTGTATCCAGTATTATTGTATAGGGATCAGTTTAATTGGCTATTCGTGTCATGCAGATTTGACCATTAGTTTCTTGGTTATGATCTCTGTAGTTCTTTTGCCTCTTGTAAATTTCTCTATACAACTTAGTTATTATTCTGTCACTATACCTGTGTTTTCTTGCTATTTCTTCAGTTGTTTTTATCTCCTGTTTTAGTAATTCTTCTGTGCTGCAATGTGTGATTGCTCTTGTTATAAATGACCTTAGGGCCTTTTTTATGGCACCATTTGTCATTGGACCATTTCGGAATAATGACAGGGATGGAGGTTGGTTTTCTATAGACCATTGTCTGAAATGCTAGGTTTTTAATTTCCAATTTTACAACCAGGAAGTATATATTTGATGTATCTTTTTGTTCTAAAGTCAAAGATAAGCCATAGCTGGGAATTGTAAAGAATTCTTGCAAATTTTCTGTCTTATCAATGCCCTTCCAAACTATTAAAATATCATCCACATATCAAAGATATAAGCTAGTTTCACTTATAATAGCCTGAAGTGAAACAACTGCTCTGTTTCTTCTAGAGACCTGATGACCAGCTCTGCAAGGACTCCTGCAATAGGGTTCCTATTGGAACGCCTTTTGTTTGCTTATAATATTTTCCTTTAAATTTGAAAAATGAATTGTGGCATAATAAGGAGGCTAGCTCTCCACACAAGCTGGGTTGTCCTCGCTTTCCAGGATATTACTTAGTAAAAATCTATAGAGACACAGGCAAGTTGGTGCTATATTTAGGGAAGGGTAGAGGCTCTCAAAATCGTATCTAGCTAGAATTTCAGTACCTTCTAACTTTATCTCTCTAATCTTCTCTAAGAAATCCTTAGATGAACTGACTGTGTAAGGATAATTCTTCATTTTGGAGTTAATCCTTTCTGCTGTAGCTTTTTCAAGATTGTACGATGGCAACCTGCATGTTTCAACAATAGGCCTAAATGCTAATGGTGTTTTATGGGTTTTTGCATATGTGAAAAGCCTTGGACATGTTGGGTTGGAAATCCTTTTTGTTTTGAGGAACTGTGGTAGATTTTTACTGCTTTCAAATTTAATTAACTTTCTCTCTAGTGTCTTTGATGGGTCTAATTCTAATAGCTTGTCTCCTGACTGCTTTATATAATCTTCAAGGAATTCATCATAAATTTTCTTTCTTAATAGCATTAGTTTTTTATACTTATCCTCTCTTGTTATAGTTAGATTATTAATGCGCATCCATTTATGCACCTCTTTTATTTGTGACTTTGTGAAGCCCGATCCAAGTATTTTTTCTACAGTCTAATTTATTCTACAAGTTTATGATATCAATTTATTCAATAGCCATACTACAATAATAAATATATCAAGTGTTTATAAAGCCAGGACTCTGACCGCAGGCGAGATAAACCAAAGATCCGATTATTGTCAAACTTTCAAGAAGTATTTTATTTGTCAACAGAACAATCTTTAAAATTCTTCATTATTATGTAGTTTTTCAATTATTCTGTGTAATTTTTCTCTTATTATTTTAATGTTTAGATTAATTATATTAACTGTCAAATATTATATAACGATAAATATGTATATAACTCGAATCAATGGAATTTATTCTATAATATTAATTAATTTTAATCATCAATATATATTGTTTTTGAATATTTGTTAAATTTAATGATCTAACTTTAAACAGTAAAACTAACGAATTCAATCGGGGAAAGTTTAACTTTAAATGACCTTTTAGATAAGAGGGGAGAGAAAAGAATTTATAACTTGTCAATCAAACCATAAACAATGCTTTGGGAGAACAAATGATGATCAAAGTACAGATAACTGCAAGGTCCAAATCTAGAGATCTTAGGAAAAATACGATAGTAAAAATATCCAGTCAGTAAGGTCCACCTGCCAATCCCAATGGAGGAGAGGAGGTACAACTTGACCAAATAAGGTCACAAAGTGAATTCGAACCTCCCTTTCTCCTGATATGATTGGGTGGACTAGGAATAAAATCAGAGAGACAGCCGAGCTTGACACTCGGAGCTTTCTACATCTTGGAAGATAAGGCAGGGGTCACAACCTCCATATAAACAGAAGAAGAAGCTAGTGGGCTCTCTTCTTTCACTTACCGAGTCACTCTACATATACTTCTACGCTACTTATACTTTTAAGAGAAGAAAGAAAAAAAGAGAAGAAGAAAAGTCTCTCTCAAGGTATGTTTATGGTTCAGAAATAGAATCTTCTTCCCTTTTTGATATTCTCGTTTTATTTGGAATTCTTTAGTTTTGCTAAGTTAACTTTTGTCTTCTTTTTGCTCGTTATATGTTCCTTAGGTCATTTTTAATTTATGTAAAATCTTATTACTTAATATATTAAATTTTATTGTTACTTACATAAAGTTGTGTTTTCATTCCAATGAATTTCCAACGCTTTGGACTCCAAGGGCCACTTACCACACGCCTAAATTTAAGTTCTTTTCAGTTTGAATAACTAAAAATACGCGTTTGGTGTGAACGCGACAAATTGTCACACCTGGTGTCAGATACATCCTGACTTAACTATCTCCGCTCGGTGATTAAACTCTCTCTCTTTACATTAATAGATGCTGTGATCCCACAACCTTTCTTTGTTCGCCTGGAGGATATCTCATCTATTTCTCTTGTTAAAAGCTTCTGACTCCTGTACAAATTTCCATCTACTTCTTTCTTTATTAATTTCATCCATATCCTTTATGATTCTTTCGAAAGGTAGTATCATGTCTTCCATTTTGCCTGCTGTTCTCAACACGTATGACAGGCCTTTCTTAATTATTCTTTCAACAGCTGGTGGTATGACTATATTTCCTATCACAGTAATTACTTCCTGTAATTGGAGTTCTTTCTTTCTATAATCTTTTAGCTGCCTTTTAAACAACCATTTGAGTTTTAAAATTGAAAAAACAGTTACACTACCAAAAATGAGATAACTATCAGTATTACTAGCACTATGGCAGGAAATTAATAAATATATACACAAAAAACGTAAATAAACCACAAATTAATCAAAATGAAGGAGCGCTTTTTGAAAAAAGCGCTCCTTCATTTTGATTAATTTAGTTATCATTTGAGTTTTTTTATATATTTCTTCCTCAACTTTATTTTAAGATATGTTGTCTCACTCTCTACCTCATTTACTTTGAGGGTTTTATCTTTCCACTCTAAAGATTCTATTTTACAACTCAATTCCAGCTTCTTGTTTTTTAAACTATAAAATCTTCTCCATGCATCCATTATGGCCACTTTCAAACAAATATTTTTTGTATTTTCTAAAATTCTTTTGGAGTTAACTGGGAGCTTAATATTATAGAATGTTTTTGGTAATACTCCATTTAATCTACATTGTACTAAAAATTGCCACGTTTCCTCTGCTTTAGACAACTTTTTTGCACACGTTTTAAATTCTTTAAGATTCTGCATCTCTAATTATAGCTGGCTCAGCTATGTTACAATGAAAATCTTATTGATACTGCTTTTTTTGGCATACAATCATTAAAAATTCTAAAGCACTAAGAAGCAGTCCTAAAAAGTTTTTGAAAAGATTTTTAATTGGAGTAACATTTTCGGCAATCACTTGCCATCTACAACTCATACAGTACAATCAAATCTTTTAACAACAAATATCGGTTAAGTGTTCTAGAACAGAGAAATTCAAGTTATTATACATCTTTCATATATTAACAAGATGCAGAATAATAATAATCACAATAATCACTAGCTTCTGGACTGCCCTGTGGGCAGTGCCAGTTACACACCACTAGAGAGCCAGCTGGATCACAGAAGAGGAGACATGCACATTAGACTTACCAGAAATGCCCTATACCATCATTACTACTGAAGAACTTACAAACACAATTAAATACACTCACAACTGGAAAGCCCCTGGTGTAGATAACATCCAGAATTTTTGGTACAAACATTTTACCTGTCTTCCTGACTTACTGGCCCAAACATCTCACACATCTCATTCAAAAACCAAAAGACATATCTTCCTTTCTTACACAAGGCATCACTTTCATGAAACCCAAGAGTACAAACACCAGAAACCCATCACAATACAGACTAATCACATGTTTACCAACACTATACAAAATTTTAACCTCATGTATCACCAACAAAATATACACACACATCAAAGAAAACAACATTCTCACAGAACAACAGAAAGGCTGCCATAGAAATCACATGGCATGCAAAGAGCAGCTGATCATTGACACAACAATACTAAAATAGATATACAGACAACACCAGAAATCACATGGCATGCAAAGAGCAGCTGATCATTGACACAACAATACTAAAATAGATACACAGACAACACCGACACTTAATCAGCTTACATAGATTACAAAAAGGCATTTGACAGCATACCACATTCATGGCTCATACAGACACTACAAATCTACAAAATCAATATCAAATACATCACATTCTTACAAAACATAATGCAACACTGGAGAACAACACTGCACATCACCATAAATAACAATCACGTAGCCACAGAACCCATACATATTAGAAGTGGTATTTTCCAGGGCGATTCACTCAGCCCACTTTGGTTCTGCCTCGCCCTAAATCCACTCTCCAACAAACTGAACACATCGAACTGTGGCTACGACATTAGACAAAATCACACAACACACTACACACATTCACATCTCTTTTACATGGACGACATTAAACTGTACACCTCAACACAAACACAATTACAACAGTTGTTACAAATCACGCACACATTTTCAAAAGACATACACATAGAGTTTGGCCTAGACAAATGCAAAACACTCCACATAGAAAAAGGAGTCCTAAAGAAAGGAGGCTTCACTCTTGAAAATGGAGACACTATTGAATCCATCGAAGAGGGTGAAGTGTACAAGTATTTGGGATTCCAGCAAGCCAGACTCACAGAACAGAAGAAAACTAAACAAACATTATCAAAACTATACACCAACAGATTAAATAACATTCTCAAAACACATCTGAATGGAAAAAACACAGTGAAAGCCATCAACACATTTGCCATACCTATACTAACTTACTCCTTTGGAGTGATACAGTGGACACGGACAGAACTTGAATCACTCCAAAGAAAAACACGAACAACACTTACAAAATACCAGTACCATCACCCGAAATCTGCCATAGAACGAACTACTCTCCCACGCAAGGAAGGAGGACGTGGCCTTATTGACATCCCACATTTACACGACAGACAGATCTATAATCTGAGAGAGTTCTTCCATAAAAAACAACATACATCACAACTACACAAAGCTATTGTCTTGGCAGATAGAAACATGACACCACTAAATCTTCAGAACAACACTCCATGCCAAATAGACAACACTGCACACATACAAGAAAAAAAAACATCCTGGTGTAAAAAGGAACTCCATGGCAGACATCCACATGACTTACAGAAACACTTCATTGATGCCAAAGCATCAAACAGCTGGTTAGTCAGAGGAGATCTATTTACTGAAACAGAAGGGTTTATAATAGCTATACAAGACCAGGTAATAAACACGAAAAACTACAGAATATATATACTGAAAGACCGCACATTAACAAATGACACATGTAGGAAATGCCACATTAGCACCTGAAACAATTCAACACATTACATCTGGTTGCAAGCTGCTTGCACAAACAGATTACCTGCACAGACATAACCAAGTAGCAAACAAAATACAACAAAAGCTTTTAACTAAACATAAATTAATAAACATATTCACACCATACTACAAATACATACCAGACACAATCCTAGAAAACTCAACACACAAGATGTATTATGACAGAACAATCCTAACAGACAAAACCATACATCACAATAGATCATAGACTCACTCTCATAGACAATATCACTCTCATAGAGTGATATTGTCAGATAGATATCACTCTCATAGACAAGCAAAACAAAGTTACCTACATTATAGACATCTCTATACCAGACACACACAACATCCAGGATGCATTCACCCAAAAAATTAGCAAATACAGAGAACTCTCATAAGAAATTAAGCGTCTCTGGAGAATGCAAAAGGTAGTCATAGTACCCATCATTCTCTCCTCCACGGGAGTAATCTGTCACACACTACACAAAGGCCTCAGAACACTAGATCTACATCCCAAGACATACATAACACTACACAAAGCATCACTACTCAATACATGCAACATAGTAAGAAAGTTTCTCAACACTGACATAGATGGTTATTAAATTATAATTAAAGATCACAAGTAGCTATGTCTTGACTCGTGTCCGACATAGCACTTTGCTCCGGAGATACTCCGTGCCCACATTGATGTACTACAATATAATAATAATTATACATAATTACACATAATAATACAACATAAAAATAATAGCTCTAAAACCTTCTGTGTGAAAACTGTGTACAATTCCCCTTTTCAGACTGTGTTAATATGTTCTTTAATACGTTTTTCTATAGGCCTACAAATAAAGCTTATATATAGCTCATATATATATATATATATATTATTATATTTATAGCTTATATAGCATTCTTCCCTTCCAAGGCTATGATTAAAGCATTGGACCTCATACACCCTGGAATATTTCTTGACCTTATCTTTATCATTTTGTATGAGGTTGAAAACTGTGCTACTCCTTTTAAATGTGTGAGATTGGGGAGTACCTGTTTCTCGTCTGAAGTTCGACTTCCCCATTCATCGGAACCATGTTCCCTGGGAACTATCTTAACGTTTATTTCTACTTTAAATTCTGACCATTGTAATCAATCCATAAACCAATGCATTGTATCTATAAAAAACTGCTTAACTTTTATTAAAATAGAAACTTCAAACTTGTTACTTACAAAATTTTCTAATGTATAACACACAAAATCCTTCCTAACCACAAACAATCGTAAAAGAAGGAAAGTAGTGACCCTGTTTTCTGGTGCATTTGCCGACAACGCAGCACTGCCATATGCTGCTCAGTATCACGTGACCTTCTTTCCGCCATTTTTGTGCAAAGAAACCCATTCATTTGTATATCAGTGCATCCTAAATAGTCAATAGAATGTAAATATTGTAACTTTTATCGATATGATGGGCTGTTAGGTAATGGAATGTAAAAGTATATTGAAAGAGTGAAAGAGATATTAATTTCGAAAATTAATATACTAAATAAAATTAATGAAAAATATAATTGAACATTGATAAAGAGGTAGAATCCCTGATCAAAGTGATATTATCAATGAATATTTCCATTGATAGATTTTAAATGAAAGTTCTCATAGATTTTAAATGTATTTAGGTGTGTATAATTGTTCTCGGTTAAATCAGTTATTGTTTATGTATATCCTTAATAAATTTCTTTAATAAAGCATTTCCATTTTATCCAAAAAATACTTAGTTCATTGATTTAATGCATATGGATCTGTAAGGACTTCAATCTATAGAAAACCAGGAAGCGCTTCCTTATATATTCCTATGGTTTCCGAGGATAGACTTTCACACAAGAAGGCTGCTTTTTCAGCCCTCTTCAGGAGGGCCTACACTCACTGTACTGATTTCGGTGACAGAAAGGAGGAAATTAATACCGTTATGGGAATCGGGCAACAGCATGGATATGGAAAAAAGTTTCTAAAGAAACTTCTTAACGAAGTAGAGAAAAGCTTAAACAAGGAGAAAACTCGGACGAATAAATCAGATTCCTTTAAATGTGTCGACCAAGCTTTATGGGTGGAAAAATTCGCGAGGAACATTGGAAAGCTAACGAATTGTACTCTATGCTTTAGAAGAAATCCGACCGTTTTTGGGATTATCCGGAATGACAAAGACAGCTATGAGGATAAGGATAGAAGTGGAATATATGAAATTCCTATTACTAATCACTCGTTGGGTAGAGAGGAATTTTATATAGGGTATACAGAGAGGAACTTGGAAGAGAGGTTAAAAGAACATAAAACTGACCTCAAATTTGGTAAAGTTTCCACTGCGCTAAGCCAGAGGTCATTGCTTTATGATGTGGAAGTACATTGGGGAAAAGCAAAAATTGTCTGACCGAGTGAGAAAAGCTGGGACCGAAATACGATTGAGGCCTTAGAAATCATCAAAAAGAAAAGGGAAGGAAATGTGATTAATTTCACGGAGCCTGAAACGGTCCCTAATGCCTGGAAGTGGTTATATAAAGCAAGTTAAGCAGAATAAAGAAAGGATACGCTAAGATCGGTTTCTTGACACTCCCGGTAAGGAATTTAGAGCAGTTTATGTGGAATGTTGCCTGTAATATACTGTTTTTATTTGTTATACGTCTGTTTATTTTCGTTTTTTTTTTTTTTTTTTTATTTTATTTTCATTTTATCTTTTTTATTTTATTTTTATCTTTTTGAAAGTTTCCTAATATTTTATATTATTAAAAAGCGATATTTTGTATAAAAAAATTTTTGTAAGTTTGTTTATTATAAACGTTATGTAATCTGGAGGTGGAATCACGTAACAAATGTATTACTGAGCTGTCCGGAGGGACTAAGGAGAGCACATCCAGATGTATACCGGTCTTTTAAATCTTTACCGTGTTTGTTTGTTTTTATGTGTTAGCTCTCCTGCTCATGTAAAGCAGGGTTAGTTAGATTGTAACAGCTGAGGAAGACGCCAAGAGCGTTGAAAGCGTTTCTGAATAAAAATCTTTTGACTGCAAAAGGGCTATTGTGTAGTTTTATTTGTTTTATGGTGCAGTCTGAATGAAAGTTTAATAAGACTATTTCTGTTTTCTAATACTATATTCAGTATTTTTATTCTGAAATAAAATATTTTTTTATAGTAGAAAACAAATCAAGCACTAAGTAGCAGGAATACGTTTATTTATTTAGAATTCGAAACGTTTTCGACCATGTTTTGGTCATCATCAGCGAACTTTGCTAAAACGAACTTACATGGAATAATAGAACGGAATAGCGCGTATGTTTTTTAAAATTAAAAGTACAATAATATAATAATATAATTTATATTGAAGATAGCAGTTTTATGTATGTCATGTTTTTTTATATCATTAAAATTAAATTGTACTTTAAAAAAATTAATTTATTAATAAACCATACATTTTAGAATTACAAACTGTATAATCTATTCACTAAAAACTTTAAAGTATACCCTTTAAAAAACTAATATTAAAATGATTGAGTACTGTACATATCCAAGACCAGATCTTAACATACAGCATTAATAAGTAGAACATGTTAATGCTCTGTTAAAATAAAAAAATATATATATAGAACATAATGTTCTAATATGTTGTAATAATGGTTACAACATTGTTCTATTATGTTAATGCTCTTCTTGCATAGAGCATTAAGATTAATAATTAAAGTTAAATAAAATAAAGAAATTAATAATAATAAAAATAATAGGTGGTATGAAATTTTAATGCTAAGTCCAAAAAAATGCACTTAAATGATTTAAATATATCAATTTATTATTTCAATTAATAATTAAAGTTAAATAAAATAAAGAAATTAATAATAATAAAAATAATAGGTGGTAGTGAAATTTTAATGCTAAATCCAAAAAAATGCACTTAAATGATTTAAATATATCAATTTATTATTTTACTAACAAACGACAATGCTGCTCTTTGCACAAACATGGTGGAGTGTCTCTACTTTCCCTATCTCTTACTTTAAATACAACTACATGGGAAGGACATCTATTGGTCACTTCTTACCGATATTTATACATCTCAACATTTACATAACATTAATTTTGTTATTCAAAAGAAAACATTTTACTAAACATTAACTAATATATCATTTTTCTTAAACAATAAAATAATTACCTATAAATCAAAATTATTCCAATTTTTTTTTTTTTATATAATCACGATGACAGCCTTAGTATCAGTTCTACACACGATGGCGATCGGACCTCTTCCCATCACACACAAGGCAAATTTTACTTCAAAACTTTCTTTTTTCTTTTAACAATGCATATAAAAATATGATTTCACAGAATCCTTACCAAGTGTATTGAACACCTGTACACTTTTCTAAAAATGGCTTTAGTTTACTGGTGATGAGCTTGAGATCTATTCCTTTATAAATGGGTTTAGATTGTAAGGGCATATTTTTGACAATGATCGTTTGATACTGGGATAAATTCCTAAAAGGAACTTAACCCTGTACCCATTCTGTATACCTTGATCAAGTATAGTTTCAATTTCTCTTTACCTACCTCCCTGGTTAGAGCAATAAGTGAATGCTCTCTTAAATAAGATATGAAACACTGCTGCCTTATACTGCCACGGATCAGGAGAACAGCAGTGATAAAAATTAGAGAATAAGCCAGGTTGTGATAAACAGACATAAAGTATTTAGCATTAGAAATGGAAATACATACATCCAGGAAATGGACAGTAATTGTGTTAGATTGCTCACTTTCTAGTTCTAGTCCTAAACTTGTGTCAGAGAGGCTAGTTGACAGCCCAAAATTATCACCTGGGCCATCCCACAATAATATAGGATATATGTTTTCATGCTTTCTCAAAAAATCTTCCATACCACAATATATACAGGATATTGTCAATGTATCTTTGGAATAATTTCAAGTGGGAACTAAAGCACAGAAGGATCACCTTCTCTTTCCTCCAAACCACAAGTTCTGATAGAACTTTGGCTATAGGACTGTCAATAGGTACACCAATAGTTTGTCTATGAAATTTTTCATTAAACTTAAAGAATGACCTGTAAACAATTAAATCACAAATATCCCAAAAACAGTTTGGTAGGCTGGCTCCCCTATGAATATGTTCTAGAAGAAGATAGTAAAATTGTAAAGCTGCTGTTAATCGACAGGAATAGTAACTTTAAAGTTAAGCACTGCCACTGTCTCTGGAAAGGGTCTTTTTTTAAACAAGTTATCAAGTAATTCCTCAGAGAGCTTAAATCATAAGAATACCCTTTATATCACCGACTTACACCATGCAGCAAGCTTCTTCTCTAAGGGATATGTGGGAGTGGAATATCATTCCACACTTGGGTGAGCCATCATTGGTTGTTTATGAAGTTTTAAATAGGCAAAAAACATGGGACATGAAGGGTTCTTAACACAAGAAAACCATAGAAATTCTGGTAGATCTTTCCTCCTGTTGAGTCTAATGATGCGGCACTGCTATTCTTCTGTTGGATCCAGTACCAGTTCTTCGGCTTTCATCTCTTCTAAACACTGCTCTACATGTAAATTAGCCATATTAAAAGAAAGTAACTCTTAATTCAAAGAGAATGTAATACAACCCAGAGCTGGATTAAGCTAGTATGGAGCCTGTAGCATATGTTAAGAAAGGGGCCCTATATTAAAAAAAAACAATAAAACAACACAAATATATTTGAACAGATACATTTTTAATTTTCATAGTAATTATCATTATCAAAAGTAACAACACAGTCAACATTATTGTTTAAATAGTGATTTTTCTACATTTATCATATTTTCCACTCTTTAATTAACACATTCTATATATATATATACACAGCTCTTGCCCTAACTATTTTATAATAAAAAAATAAAATAAAAGCTATAACAAAGTTTAAATTAAGATAAAAATAATGAAGAGTCACACTAAGTCACTCTCTTACACTCTTCCTCTCACAATTTCATGACACCTAATGAAAAGGTGCCAATTTTGCATAAATCACAAAATCATTGGTTTATCACTCGTATTAGAAGATGACCAAAAATTTTGAATATATTTATTGGCGCAGGGCCTTTAAAAGTGCCAAGCCCATATCATATGCTACTTTTGCTACTATGTTAATCCAACTCTGATACAACTTTAATACAGACTAAGACAACTCCTTATTAAATTATTATATATACAGTGGAATTGGAATTTCTCCTCTTCAATTGCAATTCTTTCTATAAATATTTGAGGATTTATGACATTCCCCACCTCTTTTTTTAATCTATAAACATTATCATCACATATACAATTTTCTTCCAACACTCCACCTCAATTTAAACATTTAGCTAAATAAAAAAGAAAAATAAAGCATACAGATAACAATTTAAATTGAATAACAAACATTTTACATCATTATATTAAACCAATTCCTTTTAAATGTTTACTCAATAACTCTTTATCTGATGCTTTTGTAAACAAATCTGCCAGATTATTTTCACTT
This sequence comes from Olivierus martensii, assembly GCA_000484575.1. Classification (NCBI taxonomy): domain Eukaryota; kingdom Metazoa; phylum Arthropoda; class Arachnida; order Scorpiones; family Buthidae; genus Olivierus; species Olivierus martensii. The sequence continues at coordinate 2,426 of AYEL01075281.1, read as the reverse complement.
TTTATATATTTCTCAGCCACTGTTTTTTCATTTATATAAGGTCTTTAATGAAATGGAATTTAACATAAATATGTTTTGTTTGATACATTAATTGCCATTTCCATTTGCAATAGCATAGCATCATTATTGTCTTCAAAAATTGTGATATTATCCAAATTGTAAGTTCCAGTTTCAGTTATTAATCCCTCTAACCATTTACATTGAAATACAACTAATGTATGTGATGTATACTCACCTTCAGTGCTTGATAGAGTCACTGATTGTTGTTTCCACAATTCTTCCAAAAGCATAAATGCAGAAACTGGAGATTAATTTCCTATCATCTGAGTCATAACCTCAATCTGCATCACTGCTTCACTGATTGATTTTTTTAAAATTCTAGTTTTAATTGTTTTGTAGTTTTCATATATGTTAGAACCTGCTTCAAATATTTTAATTTTTCTTCTGTTGCATTTATCTGGAAATGGTTTAAATAATTGGCTACAAAACAGATATCTGGCCTAATCTATTTACTGTTAAATACATAAGTGCAACTATTAAATTTTGATATTTCTTTTTTGTCTCTTCTTTTTCACTGTTCAGCTCATTTTTCTTCAAAATAAGTCCATTTTTCATTGGTGTATTTATAGATCTTGCTACTTCTAGTCCATAGTTTCTGATTAATCTTTCAATACAGCTTGATTGATGAAGTTTTAATAGTTTATTTTTTCTGTTTTGTTCAATTTCTAAACCAATGAATGGTTTTACATTTTCTATATCTGTTATTTCAAATTTAAATATTAATTTCTTTTTCAAATCTTCTACTTCTTTACCCACTAATAAAATATCATCTGCATACAACATAATAAAATTGTTGAAGTTAGAATTATATTATAAGCAATCATCATATTTTGATTTTTTGAAACTAAGTAACAACAAAAATTTATTGAATTCACTGTTCCAGCATTTTGGATTTGGTTTCAAATCATACAATGCTTTATTTAATTTTTCATATGTGAATCATAATTAAATGGACTTTTTGAGAGGTCAATAAATATTTCTTTCTATAATTTGACATTTAAGAAAACTGTTGTATTTCATAATCTTTTGAATTTGTTGTGGTGAGCATTGTTCTTATTGTTATTAAACTTATCACTGGAGCATAAGTGTCATTGTAGTCCACTCCATATTGTTAACTATAATCCTTGGCTACAAGCTATACTTTATATATTTCTTCTCTTTTGACATTTAATTTCTTTGTATGTACCCACTTACAATTTATAGGTTTCTTTCCTTTTGTTAAATTTGCAGATTTTCATGTTTGATTTTTCTGATGTATTTGAATCTCTTGTAACATGGATTCTTACCATTTTTCTCTATCATCTGTCTAATTGTTTCTTTACAACTCATAGGAAGATCTTCAACTTCACCATTCATCATAATAATGTAATTGTTACTGTGAAAGACCGATATCCGGCCAATGTCGATATTCTCTGGTGAATGTCAGCATTCACACAGTCGCTTGGTGTATATACGAAATATTTGCTAAATTTCATTATTTCTCACCTACACCGGCAAATGTCGACATTCAGCATGCATTGATGGTGAATGTTGAATAAAAATATTTTTATTATGTTAAGACAAAAATACAAATTTTTAATATATGATATATTTCAAAATAGGAGAAATAATATTATGATATATATCAAAATATGAGATATATATCATTATATGTGCTTAAGTAACAGCACATGTAAACAAGCTGTTGAACCTAAAACGAACAGTACATTCTAAATCAGAAAAGAAAATAATACCAACTTATACATAAATTATGTGATTAACGTTATACAATCTTATTTATTGCAGCAATTTAAACTGTTATGACACTTTGAATTGCACAAGAGTCCCTTGCTTTTACAACTGCATTTAATCGTGGAACACTTCTTTATGCAATTACAGCGTGTATAGCCTTGTCCTCCACTTCTTGAATTTGTTGCAGCTGCTTCTCTCAGCGACATTTCTTGAGAAGAAATCTCATCTATGGAAAGTAACTTTTCTTTACAAATTACGAACTGATTACGGGTATAAAGTTGCTTGAGGGTACCATTTTTGTTTGCTAATTTATAAAAAAGTTGGAGTCTTCTATTCCAACAACAACCGCTAACACATTTCGGGCATCTGTACGACCACGGGTCGACATCAGGAACTTGTATTCGTACAGTATCACCAATTTGAGCAGGAGGAAATTTTCTTTTTGAGGTTTGTAACATTTTTGTTGCTTGCCGTAGAAGATTCTCTTTTGCTGCCACTCTTTTTTTAGAAATAAACTCATGTTGTTCTGTCAGGGCTTGATATGAAGACGAGGTAGGTTGCAGCTCCTCTTCAATATTTTCCTTTAAAATATTGTTTTTGGTATGGTCACTGCTCAAATTTTCTTCAAAAGTATT
>AYEL01075279.1:0-59886 GCA_000484575.1 Olivierus martensii | reverse complement strand
GTACTGCAGTTTCAGCATGACATCATTAGCACGTGATATTTTAAACCAATAATATGACGGTTTACTAACAGTAGGAAATCGACTCTCGGATCGGCTAATTCGCATTCGGTGAATACCAACAGAATCTTGATGCAGCTTCCAACTCGATCTCAGATTCTGTGATCGAGGATTAGACTCGATCTCAATCCTGTTTGGTGAATACGGCCGTATGGGTATTGTTTACTATATTTTATAATAAATGTTATAAGGCGCTTTAGTTTTAGTGAAACAAATAAATGCAGCCGGCTTTTTCTTATTATGAAACAATTTCTGATTTGTCCTTTATTTTCTCCAAAAAAATGTGGTCACTGTAATTATACCTCCCAAACCAATATAGTTCATATTTTTACCAAGACTTGCATTATATTGCAATATTGATAGGAAATTTGCTTTCTAATTGACATGGAATCAAACAGCAATAATCCATATAGAAAGAATTTCAGGCCGATTATGAGGAAACCTATTTATATACAAAGTATATCGAATTGGTATATCGTAGAATTTTATCAAAACAGCAATAATCCATATAGAAAGAATTTCAGGCCGATTATGAGGAAACCTATTTATATACAGACAAAGTATATCGAATTGGTATATCGTAGAATTTTATCAAATGAAATTGAAAATAATAAAATATAATATTTCCTCACCTATGAAAGGTTCTATCTTCAGATAGAAGGTATTTCCTACCTTCTATCATCTGGTCTTTGCTCATTCTTACGTCCATACGCTACAGGCTACACAATATATAGCAATAACGCAAAAAAACAGAAATAACACACTATAAATAGCAAAAAATGTTATATTCAGGCGAAAAATCCAGCGCACGTGATCATCCTGCAATATGGCTTCATTTTTTCTGGCAACGTACCATTACAGCAGTCAACCCAGTTTGAATCATCCATGGTTTCCATGGTTTGAATATATATCGATGATTCTAATCCAGTTTATAATTCTATATCTAATCCTAACCCGAGATGGTATCTCCGACTCATCCTAAGCTGATTTAATGGTCTAAAACTTATTAACAAAATAAAACATTTTATTTATATAACTTGAAGCATTTCCCTGCGGTTTTCTGCCTACGTTTACATAAACGTACCCAAAATGTTAAGATATATATCTAATTCTAAGACATTTTGTGGAAACTTTGCTTTGCTCAGTACTTAGCTATCTACAGAGTGGAACGTGGCACCATCTGTTAACAAAACAGCATTTCCTATATGGACAGATGCTACCACCAGCTTGGGTATCCCCGGATAACAATCCTGATTAGTTCAACTTGTCCACTAATACAGGATCCAGGGAACAGAAATTTCGACAGGATTGGCGGTCGAAAACCGCAGGGAAATGCTTCAAGTTATATAAATATGATTAATGAAGAAACATCATCTCTTCCGATTAACTGAAAGTAGTTTCTAAGTCTGCTGGATATATTTATTAGGATTATTCATATAAATACATAACTCCAATATAAAATTTTGTAATTTTAATTTTATTCTAATTTCTATTTTTTATTTTATCTAAGATAAAATAAAGAAATGAATCTAGGGTACTTAAAAATCTTTCAGATATCAAATTTAGAATAAAACATCATTATTTAAGCATCATTTCTGGGTTGAAGGTTAACCTTGATTAATCCTCACCTCCAGATAATTGGGAATCTACAATAGTTTCTTTACTGTACTTGCCATTTTTTGTTGATAGAAGTTGGTTTTGCTGTGATTGATAGTGGTGACCAAAAATAAATTTCAAATGTTGGTTGAGAAGTTAATAAAAATTTAGTCTAAATCTTTTGCCCATTAAAGCTATATAAATATTAATGGAGTATTTCATTATCATGATTAGATTCAGATGTTTCATTGTTAATCAGTAATTTCTCACAGATGATTAGTATTATACAATTTTTTAATATGAATTACATCAATATCTTTCTTCATTCAATATTTATTTTTCCTTCACTTTATAGAATATTTTTCTTCTTCTGACGTAAATAGATTGTCTTGAGATAATTTTAGATGCCATTGAATGAGAAACATACCATATTACTTCGAATTTAAGCTGCACTTTTTATTAGGATTTTTAAGACGTAAAATTTGGGTGCTGCTTAAATTCAAAGCGAATATTTTAATATCTTATTTCTCCCAAGCTCCCAGTCCCCAACATTCAGGCTTTTGCTTTACGCTCTATATATGCGCATGGTATTACTATCGTTGATTACAATTTATTTGGTAGCTTTTTATGTACATTTAAGTGTCTTTAGAAAAGACTCTTATATACCCATCTTTATTAAAGCCGACTCAAAGGAACCATGGCATTATAAGTTAGCAGCTTTTAGGACACTACTCCAGCACATTTTGACACATTGTACAACATTGGAAAGCAGAGATAAGGAGCTGCTATGATTAAAAAATAGGTGTATGCCATGGTTACTCAATTAAAGCTATCACATGCCTTTGGGAAAAGATTTCTAGAAAGAAACATCTAACAAATAAAGAGAGAAATAGTGCAGACTTAGAAAATCGCCCGACATGTTCGTTAGAAATAAACGATATTACGTTGAAGTTTAAGAAAAAATTAGAGAATATCACAGGACAAAAGATCACGTATAATAGAAGAAACACGCTATTCAACTGTATACGGAATGACAAAGATATGACCGACTCATTCTTCTCTCCAGGTGTTTACCAAATACCATGCTACGATAATGACTTTGGGAAATTTACTAAATATATAGAATATACAGGACGTTCTTTATCTAAAAGGATCCCAGAACACAAGCGAGATATAGCTGTGCTCCCACTACATCACTAGCTCAGCAGGCTGTTATAACTGATCTACGAATAGATTGGGAAGATGCAAAATTGATCTGGAAGGAAGACGATCCTAGAAGAGGCAGGATAGCGGAAGCCATCACCATCTATGATAAACGCAATGATGTCATACCACCGGTTAATAAAGTAGATCCGACGAGTGTCAGTAACACCTGGAAGTGGTGTATGAATGATAAAAACCACGGATTTAGAAGTTAATTCTCCCAGGATTAAAATGCGTATAATTTTAATTATTTAGTTTACTGAATATTTTTAATACTATATGTTAGAATTTATTGTTTGTTACTTAAACATTTATTTTATTTTATTTTTTTCTACATAAATAGCATTGAGTCTGTAAGTTATTTGTAATATTATAAAAGATTAGCTTGTACTGTTACCATAACAACGATTTTAAAATAATTTGATGTATTTGACTTTGTGTTCGTTAAACTGTATTTATTAGTTCTATCTTTTATGTATGGCTGAAGAGGATTTTATATTAAAAAATTGAAAGCGCTATTGCTTTTTAAATGATGATTTTTGTTGTGTTTTTCTTGACCCTGCCAAAAAAATGTCTGGTTCCTCTATATTAGTGGTGTTCAACCTTTTTTACTATGTGCTAAGGTGCCTAAGTGCTAAGGTGTATCTCTTATATATTATTCAGGCAGTGTATCAGTTTCCTGTTTATGTCAATAATTCATTTACCACAAGACAATAAAGAAGGGGAGAAAGTACCCACCCTGTAGGAAACCCCTGTCAGTGAGAATCTTAACTTCCTCATCATAGAGTCTACTAAAAACAATTCTATGCTTCAGCATAGAGCCAATCCAATGAATAATTGTTGAGCAGACTCCATGTCTGGTAGCAGCAAGGCTAATTTGCTCAATGGAAGTTGAGTCAAAAGACCCTTGAATATCAAAAAATGCCCCTAAGGCAATTTCCTTGTACCCAATAGCCCTCTCAATGAACGACCTCATGAAGAGCATGTTCAGTCGATTTGCCAGATTGATAGGCAAATTGACTATGACAAAGGGGGATCTTAGACAAAGCCCCATCCCTAACAGATCTATCCACCAGCCTCTCCAATGTCTTCAATAAAAAGGACATCAGCCTGATCGGACGATAAGACAGCCTCGGTATAAGAATTATGCCCAGTCTTAGGTATAAAAGACACCCTTACCTGTGTCCAGGACCATGGAACATAGCCAAAAGCCAAACAGGCCCGAAAGACATGACAAAGAGGAGAGGCCAGGATGTCAATGCTCTGTTGCAAGAACACTGGCAAAATGCCATCCGGTCCCACCAACTTGAAGGGTTTTTTTTTTTATCAACAGATGACGCCACATTCCATTCACTTAGAATACTATGTGACGGGATGAAACAGACCCTTCCACAGGCTGCCCACCCCTGCGAAGGGGTCAACCAGATTGTGGAGGACTGGGATAGATGGATCGGGTCCCATGGTAAATATTTTGAAGGGATGGGACCCGAGACTCGAACCCGGGTCTTCCAGAGTGGAAAGCTGAAGCGTTTCCATGCAGCCAATCCCACCGACACTTGAAGGATTTGAAAACACAGCCCATCTAATATTAGACTGATTGATCACCCCCTCACAAGGTGCCAATCCTCCCTCTTGGCATGGATAAGCACACCCAACAAGGTCGGACTGCACCTACAAACAGGATGAGCTCTCAATCAAAGTAGACCCAGGAAAGTGTACTCGAAATAGGGGTGGGACCCGAGACTCGAACCCGGGTCTTCCAGAGTGGAAAGCTGAAGCGTTTCCACGCTGCCAATCCGGCCGAAGTGAGGCGTCTATTAGATTAACTGATAAGTATGGAGCAATGTGTTGGGGGATGGGGTCGACGAAAAAATCTGAAGGTATAGAATGAGAGTATTGAATCAGAATCATCTGGGATAGAAGTATAAAGTGGTAAGTAGTCCCAACCTGGCCGATTATTTTTTGTGTGGTTTTACGCCGTTTTCCACTCGGTGAGTACTAAGCGACGGCGCATTTCTATGTTCATTATGGGCCGTCCACACCCGTAGTGGGATCAGCCGTTAGGAGGAGGATGAGGTTTAACGAACCGGGTTCGGACTCCTCCTAAAAAACTGGAGGTGTGGGACCCAGGAACAATGGCATAGCTGAAAACCGAGAGGCTTCCCGCAAAAATGTCGATGGGGCCCCCCTCTTTTTAATTTATCGATATAATTTATTTCAAACGCTATATAAACTCTGTAACGCAGGGTGTCGACATACATTTATAATAAATGTCGGCGTAAAAATGATTTGCTTAAACGTAAATCATCTAAACCCTGTAACTCTGGGTGTCAACGTTTATTTATAAGGATGTCGACATAAAAAAAAACCTAACGCAAACTAATTTATAATAAGGTTAAAACGTGAAACTTTATACAGGTGAAAATAATTTTATTATATATACAAATTGTAAAACTTTTAAACAGATCTACATTGATTTAAATAAAAGTAATTTAATTTGGACAAATTAAACAATAATTAAATATATCAGAAGATATTTAAGTTTACATGCTGTTACGAAATCGTTCCGAACGTTTGGTATTTTTATTTGCAAAGTTTTCTATAAATAGATTTATATTAAGTTTTTTAGCTCTGTCCCATTAGTCTCACGCCGACGCCTTGAGTTAAATGGGTTTAACTGTTCTGAGTTAAAATCGATGTTATTGGGGATTGATTGTTTCGGTTTTAGAGGTTTTTTCTTCAGGGTGAGTTGGGGTCCCATGAAGCTCGGGCCCCCCCGCGTCGCGGGGTTTGCTGACCGTCAGCTACGCCACTGCCCAGGAATTGAGCCTAGTTCTCTTGCACACTTCCACCGCGGCCATCCGATTGATCCTGGCCGACTACAGTATTTAGTATAGCGACATATAGGGCCGGCGCTAGGCTGGATGTTGCCCACCTGCAAAGCTGAGATGAGCGCCCCAAACAAATGGCAATTTATTTATTTATTTTTATTTTGTCATAATCATGTGGAAAGAATTTACAAGAAAGAAGTTAAATTACACATTTGTTCTTGAAAACATTTTATTAATTAAAATTTAAGTTTCCTAGTTTTGATATTAACAAAATTATCTATAATATTTATGTCTAAATTTTCACATATATCATTTTCAACAGCTATTAATGCTAGACTTTCAAGCCTTATTTGTAACATACTTCTTAAATAAGTCTTAATTTAAGTTTCGAAAACGAAGGCTCACTGCTTGCTATACTAACGGGTATAGTTGTGGGAGAAACTCTGATGTATTTTTATGCAGAATATGTAAATTTGCAGCAATTATATTGACTTATGTAATTATTATTACTTAGTTCGTTTACAAAAATTTAAAGAAAGAAACTTTATACCATAGGTTTTCAGCGTTATACTAACACTTCGAAACGGCACCCACTTGCAATGCAGGCCCTGGTGACATAAATAAATATTAGAACTATTTTAATCATTTCTGTATTGTAGAATACTAATTATTTACTTATCTGTGTTGACAATTTTTTTCTGTTGCACAATTAAAAATAATATTTTGTCCAGCTGTTGAAGATATAAATAAAAATTGAAATATGTTATTTAACTTATTTTATTTTCTTTACAAATTATTTTTTAGTACTTAAAATGAAGTATTTATTATAAAAATCTGAAGATTATAATTAAAATTAATATTTTGAATTTTTTACATTTCCTGTGAAATTAAATTGAAATTAAATTCGGCTACTACTTTCGATATTTGTCTGTAATATATGAATGTTCATTCGAACTTATGTTCGATTTATTTCAGATAATTTGTTATAATTTGGGAAAATTAAAGATATACAGAGTTTACTTGTAATAAATATAAAGACGCATATATGCTATAGATACTGTATATAAATTTTTAAATTAAATATAATAATGCTGCACTTATTTATTTTGTTATTTAGTGCTAATAAATTTTGCGTTACATATTATATTTAAAATAATTACGTTAAATTATTTTATCGATAGAAGAGTGATCAGTGATGTTATGAATTAGTCATTTTTTTTAACTCTCATTTATTGTGGTAAACCATGACTTTTAATTTAAAAATTAATCATGTTAATAATATAAATTCCGTATAGTTTATTTTTATTGAAACGATCAATAATTAAATCTTTGCATAAAGATCTAAAAAGATATACAGATGTAGTTTTGAAAAAATCGACCTTATTGTTTCAATCGGTACGTAACTAGTTACAGTAACATTAATTTATCAATGAATTTTGGTACATTTTATAGTTAAATGCGTTAAACGTTTATATTTATTAGAAAATATTAAGGTTAAATATAAGCATGCGTTCTCTTTCTAATAGAAATCATTCATTCAGATTCTAAAGCACTTTCACACATCCAATACTATTCAGTGAAGTTCTTTTATGTGAACTGCGCAGTCTCTATAACCTATGACGCAGTTTATTTTTCTCGTTTCTCCAACATTATTATCTGAATTATAATAACTCTTAGATTAAATTACGTCGTGATTAAGATTTAATTAATTATAACTTAATCTTTCCGATCGTACACAAAACGAATTACGTCACTGACGTAAAGTGGCATTGTATATTATTAAAGTGATTTTATGGAATATTATTTACAAATATGATGAAATTAAGATAAACTTAGTCTAAAATGATTTAGAAATCTGCAAATAATAAAAATAAAAGTGTTTTAAAATTTATGTGAAGCATAAAACGGTCTTTATCTGTATAGACCAATGAGTGAATTGTGCTTAGAGGGGTATTTTATGACGACATCAGTTATATGCAAATGAATCTAAACGTAACATTTTTGTTTTGGGAGACGTAGATCCGCCATGATGGTAGCAAATAACGAAGTCGAGATTCTTGTGATGTATAAATGGTAAAAATTTCGTAAAATAATTTATTACAGTTCAAAGAATCATCGCGATAAGTATCAGATCCTTAAAAATCGCTTATTTTTCGTTTTGATTAAAAAAATGTCATAGGCGATGAATGCCAAGTTGCTGCAAAACGACAAATGAGGAGTCACGTGGTATTGCAAGTTTAGTGACAAGGTGTAGTAAAGGTTATTTTCTACGATCGTCGATCTGAAGCAGGTATGATTTTTAATAATTTGGGCTATTGTCAATAAGGATTTTCGCAGAGCGGAAGTGAATCGGACAGACGACTAAAGCAAGTCTGATCACGTGGGCATTCATTGTTGAAACGCGCCATTTCGAGGCGTTGTCTTTGGATTCAAATTGAAGTACAGATTTTCGACTGCGGGTTTCGCCCTTTGTGATATGGATGCTGTTGCAAGGTACCATTAGGATATGTTGTTTAGTAGTTATGGCACCCGCCCTTGGAAAGGCGGTTAATAGAGTCGGAAGATATCTTCTGCAGATTGATTCATTTAGCAGTTCTCTGTGTGTCACTTACTGTTCCGTGGAAGAGAGCCTGATCGATTTAATTGGCTTTTCTATCTGCCTAGTCGGAACTGCTGGTTTTTACAATATTATCTTCCGATTCTGTATACGCGTCAGCCTACATCCAACAAAAACAAATATTTCGGATGGGCGGCGATCAAAGAACCGAAGCCATCCAAATGGAGTAGGTGATCATACACCTATTTTTTGTAATCTTATGATGAATAGAGATATTTCTCCTGTACAGGACAGTATGGGTCTTCTCAGTGCAAATACATCCTTGGATAGTGATTTCAAAGTACGTCCTAGTTTAGAACATCAGTCTGCTTTTAGTACTGTTGAACAAGAATTGCTTGTGATGTCACCTAGGGAATTAGAAGACCCCTCTGATTTACCTATTTTTGAAGTGATATCGGATAACGTGGATCAGAGACCACCAACTCCACCGGAGAGCAGACCAAATTCTGTTCCAATAGCTGGATTAACTGTCTCTATTCGATCTTTATCAGACATAAAAAAATTGGAAAGTCAGACTGCTGCCCTGAAAAGAAGAACTGAAAATTTAATCAGAAGATTACGTAAATTAGAAGCTGAAGGAATGGAATTTCACATTACTAGGCAGTTGCGGGCTTTTGTTGATCATCAACAGAAAAATTTAGGAATTTCTTGCCAGAAAAGGACACATCACTTAACTGGTAAGGGAATAAAGGATATCAACAATTTGAAAACTGAATTTTTACAGAATGAAGATGTAAGAAATCTTTCCACTGCTGCTTTAGTGAAATTGGTGCGGAAATTAGAATCTCGTGGATCTGCAAAGTTGTTACAGCTACATAAAGGAATGCTTTTAGATGCTGAAAGTCGTGTGAGCAATGAAAAAGTAATTTTAAAATTAAATTCTGAAGAATCCAATGAAATAAAAAGAACAGTAGGAACTTTAATATCTAATTTAAAACATCTTGAATTCAGTGTGGATTCTGATGTAACAGAAAGTAGTTCAGGTGGTGAAAGTTGCAGTGAAGAAGAGGACAATGGATGCATTAGCAAGAGGCACACATCGCTGAACATGTGAGTCTGCTATGATTATTTTCAATGATTTTTAATGATGTAAATATTACATAGCAGATAGAACTAGACTTAAAACTACAATAATAATTTGAATTGGATCAATAGAAAACATTGCATGAAATTATTAATTTGTTAAAAAAAAAAAACAGGTTAGTTTAAAATTGATTTGACTTTCCCTAAAGAACAATTTTATTAAAAATTTAAGAATTTTTTGGTTTGTGAAAATTATTAATTTTATAGTTTTTTTTTTTTTTGGCCAATTTTTAGTTATTTTTAAATAACTATTAAAGGACAAGTAATTAAATTCATATAGTATATACCCTACATTAAATTTTAATAACATTATTTGACACTACACTGAATTATATGAAAATAATTTTATAATATGTACTCTGTTGAAAATTATAATTTTGTATTATGAATTTTTTAAAACTTATTCTGTTCAACATAAATTATAAAAATTATGTTTTAAGTCTAAAATACCACACTTTCTGCACTAAATATTCAAAACAATATTATTTAACAGGAATGTTTTTGGTACTCTTTACCATCATCAGGTATATACAGGGTTGACATTCAAAAATCTGGCAACTGAAAATCCGGATTATTCAGTATTCTGGCATGAATTTCAGGAGCGTATTTTCAAATTTCCCCGCATTGTTGCTATCTGCTATTTAGCTTCTTTTTGAGGGCACAGTACATATAATGATTAAAATTCTGAAGAAGTATAGTAGTGCAGGTATTTTATTTTGTGGAATTAAAATTCTTACTTTTTTCAATTAAAATTCTGAGGATCTGTTTTTTGTTCAGTTTTTCATGTATTAAAATTGAATAAAAATCTGTAGAACCATCTGTACTGTATTTTATTTAGTTGGTGAACAATAAAATGTCGTTTTCTTTTTACTTAGTGTTTATTTTTTTTCCTTTAAAAGACTGTAAATGTGGTAATTTTCTATTAAATATATACAGCATATATAAACCTTCAAAAATCAGCCACTCCTCAGGTCCCAAGGTTGTCAGATTTTTGAATGTCTACCTGTACAAATATATAAGAAATTATCTATGAAATAAGAATAAAGCTATTTAGAAAATTCTAGAACATTTTAAAATGTATAGCTTGTGATACATTTAAATTTGAATTACATTCTGAAATTTGTAATGCTACAATATTGTGTATTATACCTACTGAAAAAATTATCATTTTATCAATCTTCATTGTATTGTCCCCACAAAGAATTTTTCTAATTGGAAAATTATTTCATAATTTTATGTTAATCATAAAGCATATGTTCATAATAGCCCAAATACAGCAATACGAATCTGCTTAATTTAGGATGTGATTTAAAATTAAGAAATTAAAAAATTAAAGTTAAGGTTTTAAATTAAATTCAGTCTTTTAATTCTGTTAATTGCATATATCCATAATAGGGGGAGTTCACTTTTCTTTTGAAGATGAAATGCACATTTAAAAGGAACACAACAATCATTAGTGCATTAAGGAACAGTAAAAACAAATATAAAAAGTCACAAAAATCAGAATATATGAAATTCCTGCATATAATATAGAAGAAAAGAAACAACAAGTTTTATATAGGAGCCACCACCTGGAACATAGGAGAGAGAATAGCTGAGCACCAGAAATATTAAGACAGACTGAATTTATCCACAGTGCTGGCCAAAAAAAGTATATAGCAGCAATGTAAAAGTCAAATAGGATGAAACCAAAGTATTGGGACAAGTAGAAAAAGTAAGGAAATACTTGTAGCTGAAATAATGGAAATATATAAGAGGCAAAATATAGGCGGATTATTAATGATAGAATAAGTGAAGAACTCACCATACCATGGAGATATGCAATTGACAGAGTTTAGAGACTGCCAAATTTAATTTAAAATCTTAAATTTAATTTTTTATTTTCCTAATTTTAAATGTGAAACTTTAAAATTAAAGTTTTTTAAAATTTTAAATATTAAATCACATTCTAATTTAAGCAGATTCATATTGTATTTCCCATTTGGGCAGTTGCGAACATTATATCAGGAGTGTTCAACCCTTCGATCATGGAGTGATTTTTGGTCAATCTCTTGTTTATTCCTCATTTACAAATTTAATTAAAATTGAAAACATAATATTTTATTTATTGTTATTTTGTATTATTTTTTAATTCTCTTTAAGAGTGTTGCTATTGTTTATCTATTTTTTGTTAAAATTGTCTAATCAGTAATTTTCTTATCATTTGGAAGTACACACACAAAAAACTTCCAATATTAACTGATATTGCACAAATAAATCTGTCTTGTTTGGGATTGACATACTTATCAGAATCCTCTTTTTCAAATATGAACATCATAAAAAAAAAAAAAACAAGAAACTAAATTACAACTGATCATTTGAATGATTGTCTGTGATTGGCCACTTCTTCATGTCAACCTGACTATGAAAATATTGCAAGCTCCAAACAATGCAAAATTTCACATTAACTTTTTTTTTAAATCGACCAGCATTTCTTGTAACTTGTCAGTTTACAATCAATCTGTTGTTTTTCTAACTTTGATTTTCCAAAATAGAAAAATAAAAATTTTATTTTAATATATTTGCTTTATTTATTGCATTAAATAATGAAAAGTGATAAATAAATTTTTAAATACACAAATGAAGTTTATAGTTTCTTTAAGTCTGGAAGAGTAGGTCCTCTGAAGTGAATAAGCGCATTTAACTGCTTAGTTGTGCATAATCAGATATTGGTTTTTGGCATATTTTGTGTCAACAAATAAAGTTTATAGTTTCTTTAAGTCTGGAAGAGTAGGTCCTCTGAAGTGAATAAGTGCATTTAACTGCTTAGTTGTGCATAATCAGATATCGGTTTTTGGCATATTTTGTGTCCCTTTCCAATCAGAGATTACTAAGGGGCGGAGCCAGTTCCAACCATGGGCTGCAGCCACATCTGTAGAGGAGGGCTGGATAGTGAAAGACAGAGATCATCAAGCTGGGCCCGGGCCCAGCACCCCAAAAAAACTTTTCAGAAGATACCAAACCTGGGACCTGAACTCGGGTCCTCCTGCGATGCCCGCCGACAGCGTTAGCACTCGGCCAATTGTCACCTAGATATCAGGTTGGGGAATGTAATCTATATAAGAGAGTAGATCACCGAATAACTTAATATAGAAAAGTAGCTTGCATAGTAAAAAAGGTTGAACATCCTTGACATATACTTTGTGATTTAATATAAAATTTTCAGAATGCAATTCAAGTTTAAATGTAGTGCAAGCTAAATATGTTTTTAAAAATTTCTATTGGGTTGTTTGGAAATAATTTCGTTTTTTTTTTTTTTTTTTTTTTTTTTTTTTTTTTTTTTTAATTTGTTTTTTTTTTTTTTTTTTTTTTTTTTTTTCATGAATGTTGTTAGTTGTATTTTTAACCAGCCAACTTCATCCTAAACCCTATTGTCATTATTTATTTTGACAGCTGACATTTCAAGGTTTAAAATAAGACATATAAAACTGCTATCTTCAATATAAATAGGAGAAAATAAACAAAGCACTATGTAGCAGACATATGTTTATTTATATTCAATTCGAAACGTTTTTGACCATGTTTTGGTCATCAATGAAAATTACTAAAACAAACTGTTTTGAATAATTTAAATTTTCTGTAATTGAAGTTCTGAATTCGAGACTATCCCAGATAATTGCTCTTTCTGTTTGCTGGAGTGTTTACTTATTTCTGTACTGAATACAATCAGAGCAAATTGCAAAATCAACAAAATACATAATAACTCTAATAGCCCATTTTTTAGTTTGCATACCAATATGATAGTAACTAATTAATCTGTTTATAAAAAACAATACCATCCCTCTTTCAATTATACTATTTTACTATAAATGGGCAGTCAACTTCATACACCCTTCTCTTTTTTGACCATATAATATATTTTGAAAAATAGAATGTGAGCCTTCAATCAAAGAAGCTAAAATTATAAATTTGTTATCAAAACCCTTTACTATACTTATTTGGCCACATCATAGCTATCAGATCACCTGATTGGCTATCGATCAGGTGATCTGATAGCAAAGATCTTTTCTTCTCATTGCAGCATTAGATTTGAATACAACATTTTTTGGGGGGGACTCCTGATAGTTTAATCATACCAGTGCCCTGGATACTATTATTACTATGCAATAGATGAAGATGTATAGAAATAACAAATCTGTCCATATATATTATATATTCTTGTGACTGAGTTTTTGCTAACCTCATCACTGCCTTTCCTCCAATATCAAGCTCTTCAAATTCTGGGTTTTCAATGATTATGTGACCTTTCCCTTCATATTAAAAAGTCTAATGATAAACCATCTGGTGCAGTGGCAAGGAAATTTTTAAAAATCTGCATGGATTTGGTTTTCCTCTGATGTATTGTCTTGCAGCAATATGTTCCCAAAATGGTATCATTTCCTCATCTACAGAAATACCTTTTGAATGTGGAGTCTTTAAGCAACCATCTTTTACTCATTCTATCTGTGATTTTAATTTTCAAAAATTATAGTGAATCCGTTTGTTTTTGACGATTATGGATTGTTCTTTCTCTGCCCAAGTGAGCTGAAATTATATTATTATTTTAGTAGTGTGTGGAAATTATGGAGCAGCGTAATAAAGAGGTTATGTTAGAGAAAATAATATATTATAAAATAAATATCAAAATTAATCTCAGTTTCAAAATTAATCAAAATCTACTTTAATAAAGAAAGCAACATTGGATCCTATTGTCCCATATAGGGGACATAGTAACTTAATAGTAAATAAAAAAATTGCAAAATGTAAATATTAATAAAATTTATACATTAGATTATTTATACATATCTTTTGAACTTCTATGCAAAATATGAGAGAAGCTATCCAAGGAAAACTCAAAATAAACAAAACTTATTTTTTAATCATAGAACAACATGTGAATTTGTAATAGATACTATAATTCAAACAAAGTATGGCAAAACTGCTGCTAACATGAATAATGAAAAAATTTCATAGACATCAGCATACTGTTAGCTAAAAAATTAAGTTGAAAAAATTGAAAAATATTAAACAGAATAAGCACAAAAAATTCAAATATACATGTTCCCTATAGGGAACTCCAGGACTGAAGAGATTATTGAAAGTAATTCTTCTGATAATTTAGAATTTATTTTATAGCAATAGGAATAATACTAACTATATGTATTCTTAACATCCTATGAATTAAAAAAATATATTACTTTTTATATGATTATTGTGAATATCTAAAATGTAAAGGAAATGTGTTTTCACAGAAGGCGGCTTTGATAACACATATTCGCATTCATCATACTGGAGAAGAGCCTTTCCTGTGTGATATTTGTCAGCAGTTTTTCACATAAATCATCTTTGAAAAGACACACTGAGACTCATACTGGAGAAAAGCCTTTGCAGTGTGATATTTGTCAGCAGATATTTTCACTTAAATCATCTTTGAAAAGACACACTGAGACTCATACTGGAGAAAAGCCTTTTATTTTGTGATATTCAAAGAATTTTTCACGTAGGTCTCATTTCATAGTACATATGAGCCTTCATACTGGAGAAAAGCCTTTGCAGGGTGATATTTGTCAGCAGAGATTTTCACATAAATCATCTTTGAAAAGACATACTGAGACTCATACTGGACAAAAGCCTTTCCTATGTGATATCTGTTCTCAGCGTTTTTCATGTAGGTCTCATTTCATAGTGCATATGCGCACTCATACTGGAGAAAAGCCTTTTCAGTGTGATATTTGTAACAAGAATTTTTCACAAAGGTCAACTTTGATAACACACATTCGCAGTCATACTGGTGAAAAGCCTTTCCTGTGTGATATTTGTAAGGAGAGTTTTTCATGTAGGTCAAATTTGATATCACATTTTCGCACTCATACTGGTGAAAAGCCTTTCCAGTGTAATATTTGTAAGCAGAATTTTTCACATAGAGCAACTTTGACAAAACATATTTGCAATCAGACTGGTGAAAAGCCTTTTCAGTGTAATATTTGTAAGCAGAATTTTTCACATAGAACAACTTTGAAAAAGCATATTCGGACTCATACTGGAGAAAAGCCTTTCCAGTGTGATATTTGTAAGCAGGGTTTTCAACGGAGGTCGTCTTTGATAATACATAATCGTACTCATACTGGAGAAAAGCCTTTCCAGTGTGATATTTGTAAGAAGCGTTTTACACAGAAGACAAATTTGATAAAACATATTCGCACTCATACTGGAGAAAAGCCTTTCCAGTGTGATATTTGTCAGCAGATATTTTCACATAAATCATCTTTGAAAAGACGCAGTGAGACTCATACTGGAGAAAAGCCTTTTATTTTGTAATATTTGTTCAAAGAATTTTTCACGTAGGTCTCATTTCATAGTACATATGAGCCTTCATACTGGAGAAAAGCCTTTGCAGGGTGATATTTGTCAGCAGAGATTTTCACATAAATCATCTTTGAAAAGACATACTGAGACTCATACTGGACAAAAGCCTTTCCTATGTGATATCTGTTCTCAGCGTTTTTCATGTAGGTCTCATTTCATAGTGCATATGCGCACTCATACTGGAGAAAAGCCTTTTCAGTGTGATATTTGTAACAAGAATTTTTCACAAAGGTCAACTTTGATAACACACATTCGCAGTCATACTGGTGAAAAGCCTTTCCTGTGTGATATTTGTAAGGAGAGTTTTTCATGTAGGTCAAATTTGATATCACATTTTCGCACTCATACTGGTGAAAAGCCTTTCCAGTGTAATATTTGTAAGCAGAATTTTTCACATAGAGCAACTTTGACAAAACATATTTGCAATCAGACTGGTGAAAAGCCTTTTCAGTGTAATATGTGTAAGCAGAATTTTTCACATAGAACAACTTTGAAAAAGCATATTCGGACTCATACTGGAGAAAAGCCTTTCCAGTGTGATATTTGTAAGAAGCGTTTTACACAGAAGTCAAATTTGATAAAACATATTCGCACTCATACTGGAGAAAAGCCTTTCCTGTGTGATATTTGTAAGGAGAGTTTTTCACGTAGGTCAATTTTGATACAACACATTCGTACTCATACTGGAGAAAAGCCTTTCCAGTGTGATATTTGTGAGAAGGGTTTTACACAGAGGGCGGGTTTGATAAGATTTCATAGTGCATATGCGCACTCATACTGGAGAAAAGCCTTTTCAGTGTGATATTTGTAACAAGAATTTTTCACAAAGGTCAACTTTGATAACACACATTCGCAGTCATACTGGTGAAAAGCCTTTCCTGTGTGATATTTGTAAGGAGAGTTTTTCATGTAGGTCAAATTTGATATCACATTTTCGCACTCATACTGGTGAAAAGCCTTTCCAGTGTAATATTTGTAAGCAGAATTTTTCACATAGAGCAACTTTGACAAAACATATTTGCAATCAGACTGGTGAAAAGCCTTTTCAGTGTAATATGTGTAAGCAGAATTTTTCACATAGAACAACTTTGAAAAAGCATATTCGGACTCATACTGGAGAAAAGCCTTTCCAGTGTGATATTTGTAAGCAGGGTTTTCAACGGAGGTCGTCTTTGATAATACATAATCGTACTCATACTGGAGAAAAGCCTTTCCAGTGTGATATTTGTAAGAAGCGTTTTACACAGAAGACAAATTTGATAAAACATATTCGCACTCATACTGGAGAAAAGCCTTTCCAGTGTGATATTTGTCAGCAGAGTTTTTCAGTTAAAAAATCTTTGAAGGTACATATTCGGACTCATACTGGAGAAAAGCCTTTCCAGTGTGATATTTGTAAGGAGAGTTTTTCAGTTAGGTCAACTTTGATAAGACACTTTCGTACGCCACTGAGGCGCTGGGAATCCAATTGTGGAAGGAATTTTTTCTACAAATGGTGTGATATACTTGTAAATAAATACAAAAAAAGATAACTTTTTAATTTGTTACATTTTTTATATACGATTCACTTAATGCTAACAAATTTGTATGATTCTAGTGTGAAATGAACCGGTTATAAAAGTTCTCCAGTAAAGTTTCAATTATTTCGGTGTAACTGCAAAAACTGTTATGGATCGGCCGGATGGCCGCTAGGTAAAGTTTCAGCTTTCTATCTTGTAGGATATGGTACCAATTCGGGTCCCACAACTCCAGATTTTCAAGAAGGGTCCGGACTCAGCCGTTGAACCCCATTTTTCAACTATCCGATCGTTGCCATGATGGGTGGTCGGGGTAAAAGCCAGCTTATCCCACAATTGGGTTCCCGGCCACCGAGGCGCTGGGAATCCAATTGTGGAAGGAATTTTTTCTACAAATGGTGTGATACACTTGTAAATAAATACAAAAAAAGATAACTTTTTAATTTATTACATTTTTTATATACGATTCACTTAATACTAACAAATTTGTATGATTCTAGTGTGAAATGAACTTGTTATAAAAGTTCTCCAGTAAAGTTTCAATTATTTCGGTGTAACTGCAAAAACTCTTATGTATCGGCCGGATGGCCGCTAGGTAAAGTTTCAGCTTTCCATCTTGGAGGATATGGTACCAATTCGGGTCCCACATCTCCAGATTTTCAAGAAGGGTCCGGTCTCGGCCGTTGAACCCCATTTTTCTACTATGCCGTTGACCTCATCATGAGTGTTGTCCTGCCTATGATAGGCTCTATAAGTGACCGCTGCCAGATACAGAATATCCCATGAGGATATCGCGGCTTAATCTAGCTAACCTACCCAGCGGTTATGGGATTTCAGGGGGTTCGACAGAATCGATATTCATGTTTCGTTTAGTTCGGCAAACCTGTTGTTAAATGGCAGTTGTGATGAAATCCTCTAATATCCCATGAGGATATCGCGGCTTAATCTAGCTAACCTACCCAGCGGTTATGGGATTTCAAGGGGTTCGACAGAATCGATATTCATGTTTCGTTTAGTTTGGCAAACCTGTTGTTAAATGGCAGTTGTGATGAAATCCTCTATGGTAGAGTATTCGGCAGCCACCCATCGCGAAAAATGACAAATTTACATTCCTTCCTCTTTTTTAACGTTCATCTGCATATAAGCACCTATAAAAGAGTATTCGGCAGCCACCCATCGCGAAAAATGACAAATTTACATTCCTTCCTCTTTTTAACGATCATCTGCAGATAAGCACCTATTGTAATTTTCGTTCCGTCCATAGGTGAACAAAATTAAACGGAGCTACGGTTGTAATATTTATTTACTCATTTCATAAAATTCGTTATATCTTTGATGAAATTCTACACTAACATGCATGAAATAATAAACTATCTTTCGGTGTATCGGTAAAATGGTCATTAGAGCAGCGAACTAGTTGTTAAATTATTTAAAATCACCACAATGTACAAATTATCTTAAAAGTGAAAGCAGTAGCAATTTTTAAAGAGCCTTGTCTAAAGCAGCGCTTCTCAATGTTTTCCACTTGGCGACCCGTTTTACCAGAGGAAATATTGAAAGCAGTAGCAATTTTTAAAGAGCCTTGTCTAAAGCAGCGCTTCTCAATGTTTTCCTCTTGGCGACCCCTTTTATCAGAGGAAATATGTTTCGCGATCCTGGGTAAAGAGATATATAAACTAGGAATACGAATTAAAACATTTGCTAAAATTTCTGCGACCCCGAAATTTTGTTACGCGACCCCCATATGGGATCGCGACCCACACTTTGAGAAGCAGTGGTCTAAAGAATCGACTAATATATAATGCTCAAAAAATTCCTATTCAACAGTATTATTAAGGTGGGTACAGATTGGCCGAACCGCACCTGTATTGTAACGGTGCGATACAGGTTCGCGCTCACTTAGGACGTATATTTTTAACGCCGTGAACCACCAGCGCACATCTCACGAACCTGTTGCCGCGATCCATTCTCTATCGGTTTTTCCACGATCACAAAGAGGTTTGCAGGTGCAGTGTGGACGTATTCAAAACAAGTTTGTGCAAGTTCTGCGAACTACGAATTCCAAGGTAAACACGTTTTATTTATTAATTTCGATTACTATGGGTAAGGGTTGATTAGGCCCATTTTTGGCCTATGATACAGTCAATATATTGTTTTATTTTTTAGAAAACTTTTGGTTATATTAGACTACTATTTTCTTTTTAGTAATAATGGACAGTAAAGAAGAAGGAAAAATGATAAATTTAATTGAACTATATAAAAATAATGAAATATTATGGAACCCGTCTAATCCTGATCATTTTAAGAAAACAAAGAAAGAAAATGCATGGCAGGAAATTAGCGATAAATTCGGTGAAAGTGCAGAAATATGTAAAAAAATCACAAGTCTCCTAGCTGGTTACAGAAAAGAAAGATCAAAAATTAACAAAAATCTCCGATAAGTACACTACGTGTTTGCCACTAGATCGCTCTTATTGCGGTTCGCTGCTGATGCGTGACGGGTTCGTAATGTTGTTATTTCCGCGAACCTGTATCGCACCGTTACAATACAGGTGCGGTTCGGCCAATCTGTACCCACCTTTATATACGATAATATCTAAAGGCGCGTTCTCACGAATCAAGTTTAATTGACCGATTATAGTTGATCAATAAAAGTTGAATGAAAACTATAGTGAGAACCTTTGTTTCAATAGAGTTGATGAACTTTTTAGTGGATCAAGAAAAGTTTGACACAGTCAAACTTTATCGTTCAAGTGATGAGTCATCCGCCATTTGCTTTAAAAATGAAACGTGTGAACTTCAGTTGACTGTCAAGTTCGCAATCGATTTCCTCTTAAAATCCATTGCCTCACCCAAAAACGACGTTTCTTATGATTTTTGCTCATGTTAAATAAAATTGTTTTTAGTTCTTTTCTTTAGCCGGCCGGATGGCCGATTGGTAACTGTCGCAGATACCAGACTCAGATAGACTCGGGTCTGATATTTCTCAAAAATATTTTTTGGTGCTGGGGCCGGCTCGGCGATCCCCGTCCTTCACCACCTGGCTTCCATTCTGACTCCCTACGGACTGCACCCTCCATTCGTGGGTGCAGTCCGTAGTTGGAACTGCCCCGTCCCCATAATAATCTTATTCATTTGGAAAGGGATGTAAAATATACAAAAAAAGTTTTTCTTTCAACAAAAATGTTACTATCTGTACAACTTCACTCACAATTGCTTTTGACGCCATTTTAAAACTGAAACTGTTGATAGTTTCTATTGAAATGTGTGAAAAACTGATTCGAGTCATATTCAACTTTTGTTGATTAACTATAATCGGTCAATTAAACTTGATTCGTGAGAACACGCCTTAAGAACCAGTACAATGTACTTTATTACAAGTGTTGAATGCGGAATAAGTGCAACGAAAAGTATGATTGACAGTTTTTTGTCAAATATAATTTTACTAATTCTATATTCTAAAATTGTCTTAGAATTATACTGGTCTTCTGCAATTTCATACATATTTATTATTCGTATGTAAAATTACATTTTGCATTTTTTTTTCTTAATAGAAACTAAACTGTCAAAATAATCACTCCGTAATTTTAACGGAAATTTTCATTGAAAATAATTTATACTCGCCCTAGCGCCATCTCGTGATTAATAAAGACACTAATGATTTAACTACGAGTCATCTATGAATTAATGATTAAATTAAAAATCGATCTCGGTGATCCTGAGATTATCTCTAATTCGCTAGATGGCCTCTGTGGTCTAGACTCTAGACCACAGATTACATTTATACAGATGTTCCTCTATACAGTGGTGCCTCGCAATTCGACATTTGAGTTTTGCGTGTTTACGGATGCGCGTGCATGGAATTGTGTGATTGCATTCCCTATTTGTCAGTTCTTTTTGGGCTACTTTTTGTCTGCCCGTGCTGTTTGTGTTAATTTTCAATTCTACAGTTTTCAGAAAGTAAAAAGCTTGTAATTATTATAAGTTTTTTGAGTGAAATGTAAAGATGGGTTCAAAAAACTGACCAGAGAAATAATTCCGAAAAGAAAAACACTCGATTGAGCAAAGAAACAAAGAAAAAATTGTAAAGTGCAGAAAGGTAGAACAATTAAAATGTAACTCGAATATGGCGTTCCTAGGATAACTGTGGTTTGACTATAAACCATGACGCTAGCTTGAAACTCCAACGCCAGCTATAGTCTACTTCAAGATAACCTGACAGTAAATCACTAGCATTGTTATGTGTATTTCGCGTACTCATTATCCGATATTTTTTTGTCAACAGGTGACGCCAGTTTCCATTCAGTAAGAATACTAACTGACAGAGCGAAGTAAGCCCTTCCATAGGCTGCATTCCTCTGGAGGGGCATTATCCGATATTTAAAAGAGTTGATAATCAACGTAAGTGGATATATTCCACCCATAATGATGACCGTGACGCAATAAATGATATCATTGGTTTACTTGACGTCATCTCACATCATATTTATTATGACGTCACGATTTCTTGTGACGATATCCCGAATTCGAACAAAATCATTTTGTCATTTAATTTATTTATAATATTATTGATATTTGGAATCCATTGACCTTCTGTATCCAATTTTAATATAAATTTAACCCGATGACGTCAAACTCGTCACATGACGCCATAGTGACATCACATAATGTTACGTTGAAATCGTCTTTTGACGGTACCCATTGAACCATTTGCTCGATATGGAATGACCAAACTCGTCACATGACGCCATAGTGACATCACATAATGTTACGTTGAAATCGTCTTTTGAAGCTACCCATTGAACCATTTGCTCGAGATGGAATGATTTTTAAGTATTACGAATTAAGTTTAAAGTTTGTATCGATATTATTGTTAATTAAGTCGATTTAGGAACATATTTGTTAGTTTTCATACAAATAAAACGGACGTTGCTTCCATTTCATAGACAGTAATTGTATAGAAGTTGTATCGTAATTACATTATTATATCATATTACAAATTAATAATTAGATAATATTAAAGAATTAATTTTAATAGAGGAATAGTGATTTTTTATTACGATTAATTTCACCATCAAACTTTTCACATTTGTGGAAAAAATGTTGTTTTGGAAGAAGTTAAATCAATTTTCAATCGCCCGCCATTTTGTTTTGAGATTCCAGTGACACTGATCCTTTAATACATAAAACCCCTACATCCAGAAGGAATAGTTTACAATTAAACTCTAAAGTAAAGGAAAGAATAATTACAATTGATATGTCGCATAAACTTAAAAAAATTATTAAAATTGCAGTAATTATAAATTATCCCCCTAGGGAAACTATATTGGAAAACCATGTCAAATTAAATTCTTTTTCTTAATAATTTGGTCTATTTTATTTTAATAACGGCAATTACACACAAAATTTAAAACAATAAAATCTAATATCAAAAAATATCATCGAATAGGAAAATTATTTAACAGTATTTGTAAAATTAATTTTTATATAAATCAAAGAACTGAAAGTGATTGATTGATAAAAAATTTAGATAAAAAATTACATTAAATTAAGTAGTCAAATATTCATATAAAAGGAAAAAAATAAATGCAGTTAATCATCCAACATTGATCAAAAAATTCACAACAATATTATTTAAAAAATTCTAATGATACGTAACACACAGTAAACAACAATAGACAGATTCAACAACATAAATCGTTATGAAATGGAAGGAAAAGGGAATAATTGGTGGAAAATCGAATTCCAAACCATGGGGTGAGTGAAATTTTTCAACATATATTGTCTTTACCTTTCTGATTGTCTATATGAATGGTGGTATTCTCTAAATAATCGGGTACTTGATTATGTTTCTATCGTACTTCAAAATTTTTATCATTCTCTCCAATCAGCTGTGAATAGTGGCCCGTCCCCTGAATATATTCTCTAAATAATCGGGTACTTGATTATGTTTCTATCGTACTTCAAAATTTCTATCATTCTCTCCAATCAGCTGTGAATAGTGGCCCGTCCGCTGAATCAGTAGTTTGATAAATAGTTGTAATTTCTTTGTGTGATAAAATATGAACAAATTTCATTTTATATATGTAATACTGTATATCACTATTGTAATTACGGATATAGAACAAGCTTAACTTAACTGCAAATTCAACATAAAATTTCCTTTAAAATAAAATATCCAATGAAAAGGTATGATACAGCAACATAAAATTTCCTTTAAAATATCCAATGAAAAGGTATGATATATATACTGGATTGAACATAAATTGATACTGAGTATCCTGTATCATAATCAGTAATAATTGTTTTAATTAAATAATTCTGTAAAAATCCAGTAATAGTAATGCAGGTAAGTTATCTGTTGTCCCTTATTCTGTAAAAATCCAATAATAGTAATGCAGGTAAGTTATCTGTTGCCCATTGTAAAAATCCAATAATAATAATGCAGGTAAGTTATCTGTTGCCCCTTTCAATGTATCATAATCAGTAATAATTGTTTTAGCTAAGTAATTCTGTAAAAGCCAATAATAAATGCAGGTAAGTTATCTGTTGCCCCTTACTTTGACACTTAGTGCCATCATATGATATTTATTGTCAAAAATGAATATCAATAGATTTCAAAATATATAAAATCAATTACTAATAATCAATACCTGTCTGTTACGTTCTTTTAGCTAAGTAATTCTGTAAAAATCCAATAATAGTAATGCAGATAAGTTTATCTGTTGCCCCTTAGTTTGACACTTAGTGCCATCTATTGATATTTATTGTCAAAAATGAATATCAATAGATTTCAAAATATATAAAATCAATTTCTAATAATCAATACCTGTCTGTCACGGAATTTAAGCAAAAAAATTTACAAACAAAAGTTATTTCATAAAAATCCATTCAGTCGTTCTTGAGTTATAAGCGTACACGTGCTCTCAGGCATTTCAGATTTATAATATATATAGATAGAATAACTATGGAATGGAATAGCGCATATACTTTTAAATTTAAAAAAATTCGATAATACATAATAACAGGAGTTGGTTATAAACAAATTTTTACATAAAATTTTATATTTTGTAATGTAATTATAATCCAACAGAATAAATATATCGTAATTAATTAGTAAAATAATGTGCATATAACAGATTTTTAATATTGTGCAAAACATAAATTTATAAACTACAGGAATACCTCGATTATCGCAGTTAATGTTGCCACAAAAAATACCGCAATAATCGAATCCACGATAATCGGGATAAATAATGCATGTAAAATGGGTGATCATTGCCAAGGATTTTTCATGAAAAAAAATGTGCTAATCGTACTAATCTTCTAAGCTGATCACTCTACGTTTCTTCTTGATAGCTATAGACTTGATATCATCCTTATTTATTTTTGCATTCATTGTAAGGGTAAATAAAAAGAGAAATAATTATTCACATGCAGTACCGGCTCTAGAGGTCTCAGCCCCCAATACAGCTTTTTTGTAACATCTACTCAGCGATATACAATATTTCTGAGTAATAATATTGAGAAAATGATAATTTTGGCGCCCCGATGTGGTGCATCGTCTGCTTACCGGGTTAAGCGGGTCCTGTCCACAGGTACTTCAGTAAAGGTGGACAGTTACTGATGAGTGGTGAGCAAGTGCCGACAGATAAAAACGAAGTACTAAAGAGAGCTATCTGAAGAGCAAATGTAATTTTGGTTGCATATATAATTGGCTATATCTCGAGGCCGCAATAATTTGAATTTGGAGTGCAATAATTGGAACTTCGGTATCAAATTATAAACCGCGATAAATTGAGAATCGTGATAATCAAAACCGCGGTAATCAAGGTATTCCTGTATTAGCTAGCAGCCATGCATTTGATAGTTGACTACCGGAGATATCGTTAATTATGTTATATTTCTTTGATCTTTCTGTAATCATTAGAGCTTCCATAAAACGACCATCTTGTATAGAATTGCATTTCTTTAGAATTTTGGTGTTATTCCAATCAGTTATTAAGTCATATTCATAAGCTCTGGCTGTGAGAGCGGTGTTAATTTTACCTGATTTTATGTTCCATTTATGTTCTGTTAGACGGTCTTCTAGATTTCTCTTGTTAAAAATTGGGATGCAGTGCACACCTGATTTCATTTCGTCGTATTTGGTTTTATCATTTCTTAATTTATTATAAATAATTTAATTTTACCTGATTTTATGTTCCATTTATGTTCTGTTAGACGGTCTTCTAGATTTCTGCTTGTGACTCTGATATACTCTTCTATTTAAGTCTTTGTTAAAAATTGGGATGCATGTACTACATGCATCCCAATTTTTGTGTACTACATGGTGTGTACTACACCTGATTTCATTTCGTCGTATTTGGTTTTATCATTTCGTTATGCCACAATAAAAAATATTCTACTTGCTTTAGTGCTGTATAGGACTGATTATCATTTCTTAATTTATTATAAATGGTTGGGCATCTTTTTATGCGGAGTTTTCTGTTAAGTTTTTTGGCCATATCTTTTATAGTTCTCATGCTGGAAATATTATATGGTAATGTAATAGTAGGTGTTGGCATATTATTTTGCGAGGATGGTAGTTGCTTATCACTCGTGTTATTGTTGTGTGATGATAATTTCTTTTTAAACTTAATACAAACCTCAAGGGACTTTATTCCAAATAAACCTAAATTTATTAGCCAAATTATAGGCCTTGAAACTTTAATGGTAAAAAAAAAAAGCTTTTAAACAGTAACGTTTAAAAGCCTATATCCATCAATTAAATTATTGCCTACTTGCCTCGCATTTTACCGATTTTTATTGCAAATCTTCAGCGAAATGACGACCAAGCCTGAAGTGCTTCAAGAACTTTGCCATCTCCTATGTTACAACTCTTATTTTTATTTTAATGGGAAATTTTACAAACAACAAAAGGGTGTGCCTATTGGTAGCCCATTAGCTGGAATTATAGCTGAAATCCTATTGCGTAATTTGAATCTAAAATTATAAATAAGCTAAGAAATTCTATAAAATTATATATACGATATGTTGACGACATCTACACCACCTGGATCCACCAAGAGCACTCTGATGAATTATGCAAAGCTTTTACTTCAACCAATGCAGGTCTAAACCTAATTTTAGAGCAAAAAAGCAGCTCCATCATACACTATTTAGACATTACCATCAACAACAAGTCCACGCATTATGAAACAACTACAATGCAGGTCTAAACCTAATTTTAGAGCAAAAAAGCAGCTCCATCATACACTATTTAGACGTTACCACCAACAACAAGTCCACGCATTATGAAACTACTATATATATAGAAAGCCAACATATAAGCCAGCCCTCATTCCATATTGGTCAAATGACCCCACAAAATATAAAAGAGCAGCCTTCCGTTCGTTTTTTTGACAGATATTTCACCCATTGTTCTAATTATAACTTTACTCTACAATAATTTTTTCTTGGTGTTGGGATTTTTTTTTTCCGTCAGTGTATAAAAGAGCAGCCTTCCGTTCGTTTTTTCGACAGATATTCACCCATTGTTCTAATTATAACCTTCAACAAGAAGAATTTAAGACAATCATATTTTGGGGTAAACAACATGGATACATGCACACATTCATGAAAAAGATATATGATAAAGTTAAAAAGAAATTATCATCACACAACAATAACATGAGTGATATGCAACTACCATCCCCGCAAAATAATGTGCCAACACCTACTATTATGTTACCCTATAATATTTCCAGCATGAGAAATAAATATAAACTACATAACTCCAGAGCCCCATTTCCTTACTGCGCATAGCCCAGCCATGACTCGTGAAATGTACTATACCCTATAATATTTCCAGCATGAGAAATATAAACTACATAGTGCTTTGTTTATTTTCTCCTATTTCAAGGTTTATTTATAAAAAATTTTTTTTGATTCTATGCAGTTTTTTTTTTGTCATATCAAAATGGAAAATAAAATGGAGATTTTTGGTATGTTTTGCTTTTTTATTACTGAAAAGGTAAGAATGCTGTTCAAGCAAAAAAGTTATGTGAAGTGTATGGAGATGTGTTAACAGAATGCCAGTGTCAAAACTGATTTGCAAAGTTTTGTTTTGACAGTTTCTATATCAAAGATGCACCACATTCTGGAAAGTCAGTTGAAGCTGATAGTGACAAAATAAAGGTATTGGTTGAAGCAAACTGCTGAATAACCTCATGAGAAATTACTACAAGATTGAATTTTTCAAATTTGACTGTTCATGATCATTTGAAACTCATCCATTTGAAAACATGTGGAACCCAAATATTGGGTTCCACATGTTCTCAAAAAAAAAAAAAAAAAAAAAGGAACCCAAATATTGGGTTCCACATGTTCTCAAAAAAAAAAAAAAAGAAGAAAATATTTGCTCAATTGCATTGACATCTGTGATTTGCTGCTCAAACATGAAGAAAATGATCCTTTTCTGAAGGAAATCGTAACTGGTGATGAAAAATGGATTGTTTACAACAGTGTTGAATGCAAACAATCGTGGAGCAGAAGAGATGAACCAGCTCAAAGTACTCCTAAAGCCAATATTCATGAAAAAAGTGATGCTCTTTGTTTGGTTGGATTTCAAGGGAATTATTTTTTTTTTTTTAACTTCTACTAGACAATTCCACAATTAATTTGGAAGTATACTGCCACCAATTGGACAAATTGAGTGATTCCATCCAACAGGAGGATTGTTTACAACAGTGTTGAATGCAAACAATCGTGGAGCAGAAGAGATGAACCAGCTCTAGATTGTCTACTAGACAATTCCACAATTAATTTGCAAGTATACTGCCACAAATTGGAACAAATTGAGTGATTCCATCAAACAGAAGAGGCCAGAATTAATTAACAGAACAATTAACCGAAAAGACATAGTGTTTCACCATAACAAGGCCAGATTTTGTAGAAGTTTGATGATTTGCCAGAATCTGTTACAGCTTGGATTGGATGTGATACTGCACCCATCATATTCACCAGATCTGCCACCCTCTGATTATTACTTATTCTGGTCTTTACAGAACTCTTTAGACGGTAAAACATTTAGTTTAAACAAGGATGTCAAAAAATCACTTAATTCAGTTTTTGCAAGCAAAGATTAGAAATTCTACGAGCATGGAATCATACTACTATCAGAAAAATGGCAAAATGGATTTGACTAAAATGATCAATATATAATTAAATAAATATATACTATAAGCAAAGATTAGAAATTCTACGAGCATGGAATCATACTACTATCAGAAAAATGGCAAAATGCATTTGACTAAAATGATCAATATATAATTAAATAAAATATATACTATAAAAAAAATTGTCGTTCGTTTTCATGAAAAAACGAAATTATTTTCTGAACAACCCCTATAAATAACTTTTGATTTTATTTTATAGATATTTTCTTGTATTTTTGTATATAGCTGCTGATGGTACAGAGTACCAAAAACATTCCTGTTAAATTTTTACAGCAAAAAGTTCTATATTTTAGAATTTAATTATTTACTAATTAAGGAATTCAGTAGTTCAAGTAATTCTTAGAGAATATATTAATTATAAATATTAAAAACTATTATAAAATTTAAGTCAAGATTAAATGGTTATTTTTTATTTGAATTCTAAATAAAAACCAACTGGAAACACAAATAAACAAAAGTATAAATGCAAGTTAGATCAAATAGTTCAGGGAGTTGGGAGTCAGAGTTGGACTTTACAAATTTTAGAGTTGGAGTCGGATTTTTTTTTTAAAGTAGAGTCGGATCGTTTGCCATCCGATTCTGCAACACTGATAACCATAATGTACAAAACCAACAATTTGTCCAAATAAAGTTTGAGTAATAAATGATTTATCCAATAAAATTATACTTCAGCAACTGGATTATATACAGTCGATTCCACTTAATTGGGACAGTACCAAGAAAAGATTTAGCAATTTTTGATATATTTTAGGGATTTTTCGAAAGTATGTCAATACTGCATACACTATTATTTGGCAACATAGCATGATGCAAATCAATTATTTATCGTCGTGCATCTGCTTACGAGTCTACTGTTACTATATATTGTATCTAGCAATATTCATTTACAATGTTGATTTTATTTTAAATTTTTAAATCTTTCCAAGATGCCAAGAAATTATTTTACACTTTCAAGTAAAATTGCTTTGCTGAATAAAATTAAAATACAGCCATTTAATACAAACCATTGTAGACTTGCTGATATAACTGGTGTATCAAAATCTATCATAGCACATCTACAAGAAAATCAACTGTGTAAGGAGTGGGCATTAAGAAAGAAATTCCAGGAACATTCAAAAGAAAGCCTGATGGAAAGGATTTAGAAGTTGAAGAAACATTAGATCAATGGTTTTCTATAGTTAACATACAAAGCATGAATATTAGCAGCCCAGTGTTGAAGGCAAAGTCAGAGGAGTTTAGGTATCTAATTAGCTTTTTAGCATTTTAATAAAGTATTAAAATAGGTACCTAATAATTATTTTTTATCTACTTCTTTATTTATCTACGTATTACATATTTTATTTTAGAATTTATTATTAGTTCATTTAATTGGGGCAACTACTTAATTGGGCCAAAATGGATTAGTCCCAACATGACCCAAATAAGCAGAATCAACTAACTTCACTAAATTTAATAGTGCTATTACTATCACACCAGCAGATGAGATTAATATTTCAAAATGTATTAGTAAAATTAATGCATGATTCCAATTGAAGCTGATCATGTTAGAATATATAAAGATTTTTAGGTACTTCCGTATTAACGCCACCGCAGCTGTGTGTACAACAAGATTGCTCTTTATTGGCGCATTAGCGCAACTTCTGCTGTGGTGGTGTTAATACGTAAGTACTGATTTTTATTTAGAATTCAAATAAAAAATAACCATTTTATCTTGACTTAAAGTCTATTACTAACTTATTTTAAGTTCCCTCTTCTCATACTTTCTAGATATATTACTAACACAGTTCTAGGTTTCGAATAACATAGTACTTAATTTTTCTACTAACATAGTTCTAAGCTTCTAACATGAAATGGGTTGGGTTACTTTCACACATTGGAAAGGTTCTTTGTTTTTTTTCTACATTTTGCTTTTAATGTTGGCCCAGAATGGCTCCCTTAGTACTCTATTTGAGTGGAAAGGGGCAATCAATGCCACCAAACTTACCATACAAAAGAAAGAAGAAGACTCCTGACTCCAGGCAGTTTAAAATTCCAACTCTGCAACCCTGGTTATTATAGTTTGGGCAAAACTGGAAAATGATTAAATTTTATGAATATTTTAATAACTTCTGTTAACTATTGATAATCATGCAATTCTTTCATTCTATTCCAAAAAAAATATTGAAACCAATATATATATATATATATCCCAAATAATTATCTAATATAAAATTTGCTGAAATAATTATAACAAAGATTAACAAAACAAAAGCTATGGCAAAACATAGCTTTTTAGCAATTTATTAGTACGAATTCAGTTATGATGAATATCTTGCCTAAAAATGTTATTCTCATGCTCAAAAAATTGTTTTGTCAGAATTGTATTTTTTTTCTCATATCTTTAAAATCAGTATAATTTATATTTGAAAAATATCTATGATATATATTTTATTATTCATAATTTTTGAGTTTTGGTTAGTAAAATATATGTTTTTTCAGTCATAGAAGAGCTGATTGGAAATGGGCAGTAAATCGAGCTGCTGTTGCAAGAAGATGGATATGGTTACAAGCTCAAGTTTCTGATTTAGAATATCGAATTCGACAACAGAATGAAATATACTGTCGATTACGTGCTTCAAAACATTCTGTTACCTTTGAAGATATTCCTACTGCTACAGAAAATATTAATTCATCAAACTCTATATCTTCTGATTTAAATATCCAAGCTATTAAGAGAAAAAGTGATTCACTTTCAGAAACCCACAAAGGAATGGGAAACAATTTACCTTTAGTTAATAAACATTTAAAATCTGTAAATGGATATTTTGATTCTGGAAGTAATGGGTATCATTCAGTTTGTGGTGTACTTAGTGCAAGTTCAAATTCTGAACAGTGTTCAGAACAAATGAGACAACAAAATGTAAACAATTCCTTTTCATATATATATGATGCTGTACATAATTCATGCAGAACACGTCCTATTAAAAGTTTTAAGAAAAGAAAGCTTTATCGAACAGTTGGACTTCATTTAATTAATAGAAAAGCTTCAAATCTTTCTACAGTGAAATGTAATTGTAATTGTCAGTGTGAAATATCATCATGTGTTCTGTGTGGTGGAAGGTACAATATCTTGCAGAAGGTTGATCAAGATAAACCAGTTTATGAGAGGATAGCTTTATTAGATCCATCATTTCATCCTGTCTTGTCTTTTAATCATGGTGAGATTTTTTTATTTTTTGAATAATCTAAAATTTGATAGTTTTTAACAATGTATGATAAAACTTAACACTTGCAATAGGTGAACTACCTTGCATCCAAATGTCAATTTCTTTGTTCCAAATCAGTGATGGGGATGCTGTGCTCATGTCCTGTAATTTATAAAAATAATTCAAATATTATCAAAAAATAATTCATATTTTGCATAAAAATATAATAAAAAGTCCTTTACAGCCCTTTAGCAAGTATAAGATTTTTTATTCTGGCATAACGTTTTCGAACCTTAAGCGGTTCCTCTTCAGTGCCTCTCACTTACAAAATACAACCAATGGTTCTATTTTGTAAGTGAGAGGCACTGAAGAGGAACCGCTTAAGGTTCGAAAACGTTATGCCAGAATAAAAAATCTTATACTTGCTAAAGGGCTGTAAAGGACTGTTTTTATTATAATATTAAGCAAGTTTTTTGAATTTTAAATGCATAAAAAATTTTTATTTTACCATTCATTTGGCATCTATTTTGTGCTATTTGTTATGATTAGTTATATTTTTATTCTTAGAGCAATTATTTATTTTAAATATAAACAATGTATCTATTTAATAAATTTATGCAGAATTTAAAATTTTCTATGAATATTTTAACTTTTCTAGTTATTTGAATGATTACTGCTAGATTATGATAGTCTTCCATAAAATCCATCAAAATGTTCCGTCTTTGATCTTATATTATTAAACAAGATCTTTTTTAATTTTTAATGATTTTTCTCAATAATATAACCAGTATCACAAGCCTCAGAGTCAAGTTGGCTAGACAGAAATTTCCAAAGAAGAGTTGTTAATATAAACAGTGCCATACCCCAAAATGGCAAACTAGTGTTTAATTCCTATTTCTTAAGCCTCAGAGTCAAGTTGGCTAGACAGAAATTTCCAAAGAAGAGTTGTTAATATAAACAGTTCCATACCCCCAAAATGGCAAACTAGTGTTTAATTCCTATTTCTTATTTTTTTTTTAAACAGTAGTGAAAATAAATTAAGAAAAAATATTGTTTATTTTAATAGAATTAATCAATATTTTAATATTTTCTGTAATTTTTTTGATTATAAAATTTTTTCATCCTATCCTATGAAAAATAAATTTTTTTTTCTAAAAAATTTCAAAATTAACTTTATATGAACACACAATTAGAACAACTTGAATACAGTGGTCTCAACATGGTGTTCCATGGGCTGTATCCAGCCCGGAAAGGAATTTTGTACAGCTCGTGACGATGTTTTAGCTATTTGTTTAAATACATGTTACAGCTGGAAAATTATTACAGTTATTTCTTATTTTTTTTTTAAACAGTAGTGAAAATAAATTAAGAAAAAATATTGTTTATTTTAATAGAATTAATCAATATTTTAATATTTTCTGTAATTTTTTTGATTATAAAATTTTTTCATCCTATCCTATGAAAAATAAATTTTTTTTTCTAAAAAATTTCAAAATTAACTTTATATGAACACACAATTAGAACAACTTGAATACAGTGGTCTCAACATGGTGTTCCATGGGCTGTATCCAGCCCGGAAAGGAATTTTGTACAGCTCGTGAAGATGTTTTAGCTATTTGTTTAAATACATGTTACAGCTGGAAAATTATTACAGTTTAATGTTAATAAAATTGTTTTATAATCTCATAATTATATAATGTTATTTCAATATCTTTGTAAGAAAAATGAAAGTAATTGTAAATGAATATTTTTCTTTCATTGTAATTTTGTTTAAAAATTTTTGGCTCTTCCTTTTGAATTGCCCATTCAGCCACAAAGAAATTTGAGTTTGAAATCACTTGTCTAGAATATAGAGAAGAAATAATATAAAAAAGCGAAATTTACGAAAAATGTTCAATCAAAAATTTTTCGTAAAAACCTTGTATAATAAAAAATTTCAGCCAGAAAAAAAGGACCATCATCAGAGACTACTGTGTTTTTTTTTGAAAATCCTAAACAAAAATCCAATAATGCCATTAGCTAGACCCAGATTAAGTTAAAAATTTGATGGATTGTTCTGTACTGTACTTAAAGACAGCATTTCACATCAGTAACAGATTTATGCAAATGACATTGAGTGGACTATGATGTCAATAGCATTCTACAAGTTAAAAGCCCTATATCTAATAAATATATCTTATCATCTTTTCCAATTTTTTCAATAGGAATGATGTCTGGCTAATTGAATGATAGGAGTTAAGTCCTTCAATTCAGCTGGTCAGTAAGTTTCACAGCCCACCTAATATTTGATTGATCAGTCTCTTAACATCAAAAAGGTTGAATACTTAAGAACTCTAATAAGTGCTCTCCTATGATATCATTGCTTCTCCAAACTAACAAGTAAGTGATGAGAATTAGCATCAACACCCAACTAATAAATCAAATTAATTCTATTGACAGAGCTCCAACAAATGTTCAAATCTTCTGATCAGTGGAAATTCATCCTTATTTATAAGGAGAATATGCAGAAGAAACAATAAGTTCCTGATAGCATAATTTCTTTCATATTTCACTTGTAAGGTTGTTAGATCTCTACTACAGAAATCCCATGTTTGTTTTTTATAGAAAAGATAATGTCTGAGGGCCACTTTCAGAGATAAAAGTACATAACTTGCAACTTGCTCCTTTTTCAATTAAACTGTTGTATTGGACCCTTAGAATACCAAAGTTCTTGAATAACAGGTCACAAGTCTTTTGAGCCATCAACTCAAAAGGGCGGAAGCAGCTCTAGAGTGCTGTAAATTGATTTGCATCCAGTACATAACTTGCAACTTGCTCCTTTTTCAATTAAACTGTTGTATTGGACCCTTAGAATAACAAAGTTCTTGAATAACAGGTCACAAGTCTTTTGAGCTATCAACTCAAAAGGGCAGAAGCAGCTCTAGAGTGCTGGAAATTGATTTGCATCAAGCTCAAACCTGTGACACTACAGATGTTCTAAGAGAGTACATATCCATGCACCTTCCATGACCAGTATATCTGAAGGTTGTGTCGCACACTGAATCTCTACCATTGCTGATGAGTCCAACCAGATCCTCTTCCTTTGCAAGAATAATCACTAAAGTCTGTTGTTCAGGCTTAGTATTAGGATCTAAGAGTACCTTAACCCCTTGAGTGCCATTTAAGTATTTTGAGTAAATTGTGAAATCTTGGTTAATTTTCATTAAAATCTTTTGAAATTTTCAATATTTATTGCAGATTTTGTACTCTTTCTAACAGTGTAAGCATTTTTTTTTTTTTAAATTTTGTTTTGCAACTTTTCATAACAAATTGGCATGAAATTGTAAATTAAATTTATTTTTATAAAATCTTTTGAAATTTTCAATATTTATTGCAGATTTTGTACTCTTTCTAACAGTGTAAGGATTTTTTTTTTTAAATTTTGTTTTGCAACTTTTCATAACAAATTGTCATGAAATTGTAAATTAAATTTATTTTTGGAGTTAATTAAAGTTACTTGAAAATTTTATTTTCATTTAGATATACCATTGAATCTTGTTTTGGAAAAATTGATGTCAAACATGGAGATCAGAAAATCGGCCAATCAGTTTGGTTTATATGTAAAAAAGTAAGAAATATTTTTATTATAATCAGTTGAAGTAAAGTTTTTCATGTAATGTGTACAAAATTAATGTATATATTAATTCACTTTTTCCCAGGGAATTCCTGAATCCTTTGAGGTTTTCCCTACTTTCAAGCTTTCCAAAGTGATTAAATAACCAGTGTTGAATTTTATTTTTAATATAGTTTTGTTAACACATCTTATCTATACAGATCATGTAAAACTTTACTTATCCATAAAGAAACAATATTTAACTTAAATAATAGGGATATTTTTAAGATATAATTGCATGAAATTTTTATTTCTTAAATGGAAAACAGCAAATAAAATATAAGAAACAGAATTGATTGCTTTTAAATTCCAAAATAATCCACATTTGAATCTATGAAAGAAGAAAGAAATATATACTGGAAGTCCTTTACTTATGGCAGGGTTTAGTTCAAACCCCAATGTCAGAAGTTAAGAATTCTCAAAATTTATGGAGTGCCCACTACCAATATTTATTTTTACACTTCACTTTAATTATAATAAATTTAACGAACTCAAAAATAAAAGAATCATATAAAAAGAATGCTTTCTGTATATCAGATCATTGCTAATGAATTCAAATAAACCTAATTAACTTGCCAAATTTAACCCTTTCTTGTTTAGTTATTAATTAATAGATGGAGCCACTCACTGATTTAATTAATGTTTAATTTGTTTAAAATTATTTAGAATCATTTCCCTACACGACGCTCTTCCGATCTTAAATTATTTAGAATCATTAAAATTCCATTGTGTTTCAAGGGTTAAATTTGGCAAGTTAATTAGGTTTATTTGGATTAAATTCCCTTGAGGTTTGGATGGTATAATGTTTATTGCTCATGGATTCACATCCATTTCAATTGCATTGACCAATCACACTATTTACTATAATATCACTGTTGTAAATCAAGGACTATTGTAGGGCCTCTTGCAGATAAACATGTTGAATACAAATTAATGCTATAGAAAATACCTGTTGATAGATTAATATTTGCTATAACTTTTGTATAATTTTATAACATTCTCTTACATTTGTAAAATCATATGTTTAATCACATCAGTAATTTTAAATTCAACTCTTTGAAAACTTATGAATCTGTAATCTGAGTAGCATGGCAGACATGTTAATTATTCATAATTTTATTTGTATATTTCTATATTATTTGTATATTTTTATAAATTATTATACTTTCATTATTTTTAAAGTTAGATGCTTCAAATTTTCAGTATATGATTATTGTGTCATGCTTTCTATTCTGATTGTATAAAAAAATTTCCAAATTTGGCCCTGAAATGAATTTAATTCTGTATACTTTGTTTTTCTTCTATAAAAACATTATTCTTAAATAAAATAATTTTTATGTATTTTATTAGATATCACCTCTGTTGATCATATGAAACAAACTTCAAACTGCCTAAAATACTTCAACAATAATAATTATAGAGCACTAATGGCAGTAGTGACTTCTAAAGACAAATTTATTTTAAGATATTTTAATTTGAATTTCAAATTATGAGAACTCAAGTTATAATTCTGTTCTTTTTAAAATACTGTATACGCTGAGGATGATCTTGGTATTAGATTGAAACTATTACGTTATCTTAAAATAAACTTGTTTTTAGAAGTCACTACTGCCATTAGTGCTCTATAATTATCACCACCTTTGTTATTATTATTTTTTTTTTTCTAAATTTCTTACATTTTTAAAAAAAATTTGTTTTACTTCTAATTTTTTCACTTTCTGTTTGAATTGTAAAATCAGCCATATTTCTCAACTAATAATTGCTTGATTTTTATTATATCTTTACTTTGTATGGTTTTTGAGTAGAGTTAGACCAATACATGACAGGAGGGTTTAAAAAATGCCAGATAATTGTTTAAGGTTGAGTGTAATTGGTCTCCTACATGGATACTACTACTGCTTGTTCCTCTATTCATAGAATGTTCTGCTCTGTTTTTGTCTCATATTTTTTAACTTCTTTAAAAATTTTATTTAATCTTTTATATTTTATATAATGATCTTGAGCAGCATATGCTCTCAATGGCATGCTATAGGTTAAACTATTTTCTTTGTTATCTATTATCAAATCTGCTTTTATCATAAATTAGAAAAAAAACAAATAAGCATTAATTCTTTTGCTGTCTAACATATTTTAAAATTAAGCCTAATTAATATGCAAAAAAAAATAAAAAATGAAAATTGTGAAATCTCATTTAATTTTTATCAAAATCTTTTGAAATTTTCAGTATTTATTGCATATTTTGTTCATCTAATAATCTAAGGATTTTTTATGAATATTTTTTTTGCAACCTTTTATTATATATATGAGATCAACAAAATACAATTTTTTATATGAAAATTTAACCATCCAATGAAATGTTGATATTTTTAAATAGTGAATGATAAGTCCTCTGAACAAATTGAGCTATGAATAAAAAATTGGGCTGAAATTTTCAGAAATTATAAAAAAACAAGTTAAGTATCGTCTGTTGAATGAAGTTACATCATATAATTATTAAAAAAATTATATGAATTCATTGAAATATTACCATTTTAATTAATATCTCATATTTATTAACTTGCTTTTAATTCGAAGTTACATCATATAATTATTAAAAAAATTACATGAATTCATTGAAATATTATCATTTTAATTAATATCTCATATTTATTAACTTCCTTTTAATCCATTTACACAATTTTTAGCAGTACTTTTTATAAATTTCTTTTTATTTATATGAAAATATCCTAACATATACAAAAATATCATCATCTGATACGAAAACAGCTATAATATATATTCTGTTACTTTAATTGGACCGCAGTTAGTTTATTGTTGCTTAGCACCCAATGCCTCTTACCCATGTCCATAGTAGGCTTGATTGCAATTTCCCAGGAAAGGAGTGGCTGCTGTAAAGCAATAAAATTGCCATGCCCTTTTAAATGGCTTGAAGGTGTTTACATTCATTTTTGCAACTTCCTCCTAAATTTTAATGAAATTAAAACAAAAAATGAATGATTATGATAAATTTTAGTTTATTTTAACAGAATTAATCATTATTTTATAGCTCATTTTATGAAAAATTCAATTTTTTTTCTAAAAATTTCAAAAGTATTATTTATCAAATTTCGTAATTGGAGTAAATTTGATAGATTAGACTAAAATCAACAGGATGGAATAAAAATATCCAAATTTTATTGAGCTGTTCAAATATAAGTGATGTTTGTTTACAAGTAATTAAAAAATATATTTTGACAACTGAAAAAATTAGGACCCGCCATCAAAAGAGTGTATTTTAAACGATTACATACAAAAAACAAATTTGCAAAAGCTGGATTAATGAAATTAGGATTGAATTTTTTAACTTGCATTTTATTATTATTTTTTATTTTTTATTTTTTTTTTTTTCATTTTTTATTCCATGTCCTTGACTTCTGTTAACAGCAAAGGCACTCAAGGAGTTAATGACTTTTTGTTATTAATGTATTTTGCCATTCTGTTAATATACCATTGTATTTTAACTTGAATAATTTTTATCAATTAAATGTTTTTTAATTACTTCTCTATAATACAATTTTTTTTTTTTTTTTTTTTCATTTTTTATTCCATGTCCTTGACTTCTGTCAACAGCAAAGGCACTCAAGGAGTTAATGACTTTTTGTTATTAATGTATTTTGCCATTCTGTTAATATACCATTGTATTTTAACTTGAATAATTTTTATCAATTAAATATTTTTTAATTACTTCTCTATAATCCAATTTATTAGGTAGTTATTAAAATTACAATTTGAAAATGACAGTTTTTCATTGACATGAAAGGACTATCAACAAACAGTGATTTCACAGATGACAAATATTTTTAATTACTTTAATGGTGCTGCACATC
Source organism: Olivierus martensii (assembly GCA_000484575.1). Classification (NCBI taxonomy): domain Eukaryota; kingdom Metazoa; phylum Arthropoda; class Arachnida; order Scorpiones; family Buthidae; genus Olivierus; species Olivierus martensii. Next base: position 20,676 of record AYEL01075279.1, on the reverse strand, counting down.
AAATTATTTGTAATTAATAAATAGCTAATTGTGTTTAAATAATTTTTTAAATTTTTGATTTGCATCAGATTTATAATCATAATTATTAATACTTTTATTTTCAAAATTAATTTACAAATTTTTGTTACAGGAAAACACACTACTCACTTCCTAAGTCTCTCAATTACCAAGCAAAGAAACATTCTTTCAAATTAGCAAGGAATGCTGCACAAACTCTCTTATCTTCAGCAAGTAATTATGATATTTTTATAATTAAATTTTAACAGTAATAATTATTTTAATGTTTTGTAGTTGTTATACAAGTATTCCCTAACTTTTTTAAATAACTGGAATGGAAAGCTTTTATGTAACTTGAATTTTGTGGAAATTGGAAAAATAATTTAAGAAAGGTGTTTGTGTTTTGTGTATATGTTTGTTTGTTTTTGCCAGTTTTTTTCTGATTATTTACTGCAGTTTATACTATTATCTAATGGAAGTGCTCCTTGAGTTATGAATTTGGTTCATATGTAAGTTTTGAGAAATATGAATAATATTTATGTAATGTCTATAATATCATTGCTGCCCTTTTTGTATTATTCCATTTTAACAAAGAGTGCATCATTGATATTTGAAATTTTTGCTCATTAAAAATTCAGATATAAATAATAATAACAACTTAAATATAAACCCAATCAAAACTTTTTATTACAAGCAAAGTATTTCAGGCACATAAGCCCATCCTCAGTGCAATAACTTTAAAATTAAAAATAAAAGAACATTATTTTAAACATTGGAACAGAGTATATTTAAAATGACAGAACAACTTGAATTTTGTGGAAATTGGAAAAATAATTTAAGAAAGGTGTTTGTGTTTTGTGTATGTTTGTTTGTTTTTGCCAGTTCTGATTATTTACTGCAGTTTATACTATTATCTAATGGAAGTGCTCCTTGAGTTATGAATTTGGTTCATATGTAAGTTTTGAGAAATATGAATAATATTTATGTAATGTCTATAATATCATTGCTGCCCTTTTTGTATTATTCCATTTTAACAAAGAGTGCATCATTGATATTTGAAATTTTTGCTCATTAAAAATTCAGATATAAATAATAATAACAACTTAAATATAAACCCAATCAAAACTATTTTTTCTCGATTTACGCAAAAATTACGAAGTTTTTGGGTCTTAAACTTTGTCTAGCATAGCTAGGCGTTGGAGCGTTAGACGAAGCAGGCGTGTCTAGCATAGCTAGGCGGTGGAGCGCTAAAGGTTAATACTGTACTATGTAGCATTATTCCTTGAAAGAAACATTGAGTTGATTGGGTTAACTCCATTTATAATTATAATATAATTATGAATTATAATTATAAAGTTACATACAGTTAGAAATAGATACAATAAAATTTATATGAAATATATGAAAACATTAAATGTAATTAAATTAAACTAATAACTATATTTTAAAAGAAGTGGTCAACTATATTCTTTAGTTTGGCCAATGAGATACTCCAGCTTGTTCTTTGATTGTCTGGCTTCTTTGTCATTCCTAATTTTATATCATACTGTAAGGTTCCTTTTAGTTGGCATATTTACATTATATTGCTTTTGTAAATTAAAAAGCTGATAACATAGGGGATTTATTTTATTTAAGCATAATATTTGATTTTATTTAAGTACAATATTTTGCAATATGCTTCCAATAGTGTTTTTATTATTTGTTTTTTTTTAGTTGGCATATTTACATTATATTGCTTTTGTAAATTAAAAAGCTGATAACATAGGGGCTTTATTTTATTTAAGCATAATATTTGATTTTATATAAGTACAATATTTTGCAGTATGCTTCCAATAGTGTTTTTATTATTTGTTTTCCTTGTGGATATTTTCTTTGTTTGCATAATACTTCATTTTTACCTTATTAATAATTTTTATGATGTATTTACTGTTATAGCCATGCATTACACAAAGAACAAGTTCGAGTATACAAGATCCCAATATATAACACTACTGATATAACATGGAATATGTAAAATCACTAGAAAACAAACAACTGATTGAAAGAATTCTGCATCACAACATGACATAGTAACAGGCAAAATTAACCTTTAACGCTCTAAAAGTAACAAAATTACAAGATCCCAATATATAACACTACTGATATAACATGGAATATGTAAAATCACTAGAAAATAAACAACTGATTGAAAGAATTCTGCATCACAACATGACATAGCAACAGGCAAAATTAATACTGTACTATGTAGCATTATTCCTTGAAAGAAACATTGAGTTGGTTAGGTTAACTCCATTATACGTCAGCAGTTAAGGATTATGTATAAGAAAGATGGCACATATATCAAGAAAACATAACAGAAATATTAATTTAAAAGATGCATATTTGCTTTTCTAGTTTGCAGTCAGTAAAATCTCCCTTCAGTATGTAATATCTCATTGGCCAAATTAAGGAAGAATATGGTTGACCATTTCTTATAAAATATAGTTATTAGTTTAATTATATTTAATGTTTTTCAGATGTTTTGCATAATTGTATCCATTTCTAATTGCATATAACCTTAAGGATTGGGATAATTTTATGATTTTAAACCTCTTGAAGTCTGTGGGGTATTGAAACCTAATTAATATGCAAAATTTTATATTGGGAAATCTTGCTTAATTTCCATGAAAATTTTTTGATGTTTTTATCATTTATTACATTTTTCATTCTTGTTATACTGATGTGAACTTTTTATAAATTTTTTCCCCCAGAAGTTTTCATTCTTTATATGAGATCAATGAAAATAGTTTTTTTGTATGAAATCTTAACCATTCAATGAAATATTTGTTGTTTTTGGATAGCAACAAACCTTCTGAATAAAACAAGCTATGTATGAAGAAAATCAGACCTCATTTTTAAAAATTATCAATAGAAAACAAAGTATTATGCAAATTATCATTAATGAAGTTATGTCATATAATTAATTTAAAAGTAATATAAATTTGTTGAAATATTGTCAAATGTCCATACACTATCGCAGATTTTGTGGTGTGAATTCACGAGGTATCCACTTACCCAGTTTTGACACATAATGAAGGACCTATAGTTGCTTGTGAATAGTTGAATTGGATGAATATATTATTGTAGCCAATTCCTTAAATGTTGCTTTTAGATTCTCCTCAACATTAGCTGTCAGCACATTTTAATTATATTTTGAAGAAAAACTTTAAAATAGTTAGTTATATATATATATAAAAGTGAAGAGAAGAATTTAAAAAAATTATAATATATATTATAATGATACTTTTTATTATATATAATCATTAATGAAGTTATGTCATATAATTAATTTAAAAGTAATATAAATTTGTTGAAATATTGTCAAATGTCCATACACTGTCGCAGATTTTGTGGTGTGAATTCACGAGGTATCCACTTACCCAGTTTTGACACATAATGAAGGACCTATAGTTGCTTGTGAATAGTTGAATTGGATGTATATATTATTGTGGCCAATTCCTTAAATGTTGCTTTTAGATTCTCCTCAACATTAGCTGTCAGCACATTTTAATTATATTTTGAAGAAAAACTTTAAAATAGTTATATATATATATTTTATAAAAAGTATCATTATATTCTTGTAGAACTAACTTTGGGAAAAGCCCCCAATTTTTTTTAAATTCTTCTCTTCACTTTGCTTATAACAAATTTTCTGGTCCCAGTCATTTTGTTATAACCGTGTTCCATTATAATTTAAATTTAAAAATGTTCTATCATTTTAAAAATACTCTCTTCAAATGTTTAAAATAATGTTCTTGTATTTTAATTTTAAATGTATTACACTGAGGATTGGCTTATATACCTGAAAGTACTTTGCTTGTAATAAAAATTTTAGTTTATTTTAATCTGTTTTATTATTTATATTTGTTTTGTAAAACTTGATTTTTTATGGTTTATAAATTTCTTATAAAATCAGGAAAATGGTTCATAAATTGAATTTTAGTACAAATTATATTTATTTAGTAAAATTAGGATTTTGTAAATTGGAATTGACCTGTATATACTTCTATTTTTGGATGATTGTTTTTCATTTATAATTTTTGACATCATGGAAAAATTATGAGAAGCAAAACTTTGATTTGGATGGTTACAGTTGTGCATTTTCAGTATTGCATGATCAAAAAATGCTACAAATTTTTGTTTTATACTGTACAATTTCTGTTTAACCCAGTTTAATAATAACAAAAAGTGTGTGTTGTGTTAAAATTCTCAGCTGCTGCTTCATCATTATTAGTGCACAATTCTAATATATATTTATGATAATTTACATAATCTTTGATTTTTCATAATTATTAATCATAAAAATAATTTAATGTTAACTTGTACATATAACATAAATGATGTATAAATAATAAAAAAAATAAACATGTTAATCTTTTCAATAAATTATTTCCTATTAATGTAAGCATGATATCAAATAAGTAAGATATTAGCAAACAAAGATACAGAATATTCTGTTGTGTGTTTTGAAGATTTTGCATTTTTGTTCTTTTTTATTGTCCTATTTATTGTACATAAATTTTTGTTGAATATCTTTACATAAAACTAGTGATAAATTTATGTTTAAAAATATATATAAATAATTTAATTGAATGTTATGGAACTAGCCCTCATTTTCTATACAAATGTTAGTCTTATTTAAATAATTTTTATTTACAAAATACTTTTAAACAGTTATATGAATGATTGATTCACAGCACAATTTAAAGTGAAAAAACTTCAGTAATTATTTATTCAATAAATTAAGTTTTTTCACTTTAAATTGTGCTGTGAATCAATCTTTCATAAAACTGAAACTACAAGTGAAATGGCAATAAGTAATCATATATTAACAACAAACTAACAGGGAATAAACCATTTTACGAATTAACCAAACGAACTAGCCAAACTTCCGCCAGGAGAAGTTTGGCTAATTCGTTTGGTTAATTGGCAATAAGTAGTATTACTTGTAAACAACCAGTCGGTTGTGTAAATTGAGGATGCACAAAAAAGACTCATGCTTTCTATAAATCTGATCATTGATTAGGAATTTGATCCCATGAAATTGTATTGATCAATCACAGAATTAACTGATTACATCATTATTGTATTTACTGATTACATCATCTACCTGTAGTGTGTTGTATTGTTTCATTGGAAATTTATTTTTCTGTTTTTTCCATCAACAATTGACAGTTATCAAATAATCTCTAAATTGTATTATTAAAATTTGTTATAACTTTTTCAGTTGCACTTATCAATTCTGAATATTGTTTCATTGGAAATTTATTTTTCTGTTTTTTCCATCAACAATTGACAGTTATCAAATCATCTCTAAATTGTATTATTAAAATTTGTTATAACTTTTTCACTTGCACTTATCAATTCTGAATTTTTTAATCATCTTGAAGGATAGATTGCAAAGAATAGAATTTCATGATTTTTTTGATCAGCCTCCAAATTTTTCTATGCCACATGTTTCTATATGTTTTATGTGAGCATATAAAAACACCTTCTACTATATATCACTATCTTTTTATTAGGCACTAAATTTTTCTATGTAAACTTATTCATACTTATGTGCATAGGTTCACATAGAATAATTTAGTGTATAATAAAAAGATACCATGAATTAACTGATTTTTTTTTTTAAATTTCTCCATTCATAAATGCTGTTTCTATGATTTATTCTCTGTTGATCTGAAAACAAAATAGTTAATATGAATCAAAAAATATTTTCAGTTTTTAATGTTTACTCTACAAATTAAGATTACATCAATTTAAATAAGAGATTTTACAGATCAAAAAATAATAAGCATTATTTTATTATTGTTGTTGTTTTTGTTTATATTAATGGAATTTTTTATTGTTTAAAAATTATATTTTTAGTTTAAATAAATTTTAAATAAATATTTTCCAAAATTTTATTTTTCATGAAGAATTCCGAAAAAACTTCTGTGGACGTAAACATGGAACATGCAAAAAGCTTGTTACATCTAAGAAGAGAAGAGGAAAAATTGGAAGAAAGAAACAACATGACTTTGATTTAAGTAATAATAATAATTTTTTATTTGCATAGTTTGCATGTATGTGTATAGTATATTTAAATGTGTTCTTAATTTGATTTAAAATTGGAAGAAAGAAACAACATGACTTTGATTTAAGTAATAATAATAATTTTTTATTTTAATAGTTTGCATGTATGTGTATAGTATATTTAAATATGTTCTTAATTTGATTCTGTTTAATTAAATTTATTTTAGTACCTACAAGAAAGAGAAAATATAGAAGACGAAGTTTATCTGCAGCATCTAGTGGAAGCTCAAAACCCAGTTCTCCCATTCCATGTTCAAGTTACACAAATATTGATACTGTTGGAGGTAAATTTTTTTAACAGAACTTTTTCTGCCACAATATAGACATTAAAATACTAGGTTGCAAATTTAATGATAAATCGCTAGTGATACTGTTATATAAGATCATGTATACTAGATAATTATGAAGATGGTGATACCTACTTTTTTAATAAAACTCTTTAAGAATGTAAGCTTAATTCAGTGTTACCGATGTCTATTTTTAAGATCACCCTCCCTGTTAATTCAAAGAAAGTTCTTCAAGATACTAAAAGGATCTGTCTTAAAGTAGCGTTAGCAGAAGCTAAGAGAAGATTTTTTAAGCTAAAAACCCTTTCTAACGTTTTTTAATAAAACTCTTTAAAAAATTCACTTTTTAAAATCAATGTTACTTTTTCCTCCCAAAATTATAGCTTGTAATTCTTTGATGCATTTTAGTTTTGTTCTTTAATTACCAGGAAATTTTCAAAATTAGATATTTGTTTTTAGATGCACAATAGATTGCTGGATAGTTATTGTGATAAGGCTGTGTAAAGTTCCCTTTCCCATTTGTTTTTAGATGCACAATAGATTGCTGGATAGTTATTGTGATAAGGCTGTGTAAAGCTCCCTTTCCCTACTACTATTACTACTACTACTATTAATTAACTTTCAGAATAAAAAGGATTTATTGTTGTTTTGCTTAATTTTTATTTTTTCAAAATTTATGAGATTTTAAATTTTCTGTAATATATATAAACAAAATTGTTTTCATCTAAATTCATAAAATGAATATCAGTTGACTGATAAAATATTGGAATTTCTGCTAGAGAGATTCTCATATAATAATATCCTCAGAAAATAATTATTTGGATTTGGATAATAGGTCATCACATCACAGGATTGTTTTTTATTAATGATGATTTAAATTTGGTAAATTACTTACATTTATGAAGAACTAAAGTATTTTCAGCTCTTCAAAATGTAGTTGAAGAAGCTTTAAAAAAATGTTAGATTTTAATAGGTTGGAGTTCCATCTCATTAAAGTTTAAATGTTTGTAAATTTCTGAATCAAACATTTCCTAATAAATGGATTGGTAAGAGAGGTAGAATTGAATGTCCATCTAGTCTCCTGATATAACCCTGTTAGATTTATTCTGTTGGGTGAGATATTTGAAGAATAAGGTCTATGAAACAAAGCCTGCAAACATGAGCAGCTACATAACAGAATACCTGATATGTTAAATTTGATTAAATTAGAATATATCTACAATCGCTTAGCACATTATCATAAGATATGAGCAGTTGAAAGTAAAATTCCAACCATACACAACTTGAAATAAGTACATTTTCAAATAAAATGTTTTCAGTAAAAGTTTTGTATATTTTTGTTTAGAATATGCAATAAAAATGGAGTGCCCATTTAAAAAACGTTTAATTGATCTTTAGATCACCATCAACAGTGCGATCTATGACAAAACAAATACTGCCATCTTATGCCTCTTTTAAAACCAAATAACTTTCATCCAAAACATTTTTTTCATAGAATGCATATTTTTCAAGATATTTGACTGTTCCAGAATATTGGGTCCACTCCATGTTGTGTGTGTTTGTGTGGCAATCATCAATTTTGACAAATGTTTATTATATTTCAATTAAAAATATTGTTAAATATTTGTTAACATCTATTTTTAGAATTAATACAACAAATTTTTTAATACCAAAATATAATTAAAATGAAAATTTCAGCTTTCTTAAAAATTATTCTAAGTGATATTTAATTTTATTGCTTTGATTTAGGTTCCATTATTTTGCAAATGCAAATCACACATGCTGGAACCTAAATCAAAATAATAAAATTAAATATCACTAGAATAATTTTTAAGAAAGCTGAAATTTTTATTTTAATTATATTTTAGTATTAAAAAATTTGTTGTATTAATTCTAAAAATAGATGTTAACAAATATTTAACAATATTTTTAATTGAAATATAATAAATATTTGTCAAAATTGATGGATTTTTTTTTCTTAAATTATATTATAAATCAGATCATAAAGCTAAAGAGTTGCATTTGGTTATTTCTAGGAAAGAAATTTTTGTATATTTGTCTTTAAAGGTTATGTGTTTTTTGTAATTATTATAAATTGTAGTAAAAATTATGCATATAATTATTAAAATATTTCTGCAAATATATTTGTTATAGATTATTAGTTAATGAATCTATATTAAAAATTTACAAAAGGAGTCATTTAAAAAAATTTTTGTAATTAAATATCAGAATAGAATGAATCAGATGTAACTACAGGTTGTTCTCGACTTATGATGGGGTTATGTTTTGATAATCCCATCATAAGTCAAAAATAATGTCATAATATTAATAATTTTAGTGGTAATAATGGATATTGAAGCCTTTAAGATGGGATAATCCCATCATAAGTCAAAAATAATGTCATAATATTAATAATTTTAGTGGTAATAATAGATAATGGATATTGAAGCCTTTAAGATGTTGTAATCATTAGGATTTGATCCCAGTCCTCAGGGTTATAAAATAATATGGAATTGAATCTGAATCCCCAGTGATAAAAAATTGCTTTATTACATTTTTAATAAAATGAGAAAGTATTTCTAGCTAAATATGCTATGAAAATAGTCAAATTTTGAAATATTGTAAGGGTCATCATAAGATTGGAATATCATACTTTGAGTAATTGTAAGCTGAGGACTACTTCTATATAATAGACTATTTGTTGAACAGTTGAAGATGATTTAAATGACAAAACATATTTTCTATTTTCTTAAATACTTCACCTTTTAAAAGTTTTAGTTTGTTTTTAGAAAGAGTTACATTGTGCAGTTTCAACTGATTCAATTTAGCTATTTATGAATTTATTACTAGATAATTTTATAAATAGTATAACTGAATTTATTTAATATACTAATATTAATTTCTTTTTGTTAAATTACTTCACATACTATGTTATACTATGTCTTTGACAATTAAAGTAAAATTTCAATCATGCTTAATAATTGACAATATACATTCCACCCATCATAAAGATCCTGATGTTATAATGGATTTAAAATTATCTTTTTATCTTTGTCAATTTAGTTATCAGCAAAATTAATCTGTATATTAATTTTGCTTAGTAACTTGGTTACTATGATAAAACAATGAAAAATATGACAGAAAATGATATTTTGAAAATTTATTTTTCAATATAAATAAAAATAAGGGCACCAGACCCTGTCAATAACGTTATTGACAACGGAGTTGTAGCAGGTCTTCGGCCTGTCAAGTACGTTATTGACACCGGAGTGCAAAGGGTTAAACTTTAAATACTTAAATACTTTTCAGACTAGCACTTTTTGCAGTAAAGATTAAACATATATTTATTAATATAAATGTACAAACGTTTTCGATGCTCTTACATCCTCTTCAGGTACATTCTATTTACAACCTTTTCGAATCATTAGAACTACATAAAGTTGGCATAGCAACCAACATTCTTAGAACGTACGTATTTAAATATTTATTTGGATTTACAGTAGTAACAATGAAATAAAATAATAAAAATAAAAATTATAATACTAAAAACAAACCAAAAATATAACCTTTAATCTAACTAACTCATCCTTAACTTAGATTAGATTGCACAAGATTAAAAAACTAACACAAAAATAAATATACAGCACAATAGTCTTAAAGCTGTACATCATTCCATTTTTTACATTCTCTCCAATCTTTCTCTATTATTACTATGTTGTTCCTTGTTCAAAGCGTATTCCACACCTGGGATTGTTCCCAAGCCACTCTATCATTGATCGGGTTTTCTGAATATTTCCTTTTTATTATTTCAATTGACACCGTTATTATTGGCTGTGTTGGCGGTAGAACTGGCTTTATTAGCTATATATTGCTCAGGCTAAACTCACCATGTCTTTGGCTACAGAGGCCTATAATAAAAACGTAAGTATATCATGGGACAGTGCAAAGCTAATAAAGCCTGTTTTACTGCAAACACAGCCAATAATAACGAAGTAAATTGAAATAATAATAAGGAAATATTCAGAAAACCTGATCAATGATAGAGTGGCTTGGGAACCACCCCAAGCATGGAAATACGCTTTGAACAAGAAATATAGAGAAAGATTGGAGAGAGTGGTAAAAAATGGAATGATGTACCGCTTTAAGACTCTATTGTGCTGTATATTTATTTTTGTTAGTTTTTTAATCTTGTGCAATCTAATTTAAGTTAAGGATGAGTTAGTTAGGTTAAGGGTTATATTTTTTGTTTTTAGTATTATAATTTTTATTTTTATTATTTTATTTCATTGTTACTACTGTAAATCCAAGTAAGTATTTAAATGTGTCAGGATGAGTTAGTTAGGTTAAGGGTTATATTTTTTGTTTTTAGTATTATAATTTTTATTTTATTTCATTGTTGCTACTGTAAATCCAAGTAAGTATTTAAATGTGTCCATTCTAAGAATGTTGGTTGCTATGCCAACTTTATGTAGTTCTAATGATTCAAAATGGTTGTAAATGGAATGTACTTGAAGAGGGTGTAAGAGCACCGAAAACATTTGTACATTTATATTAATAAATATATGTTTAATCTTTACTGCGAAAAGTGCTAGTCTGAAAAAGTATTTAAGTATTATTTACAACTTCCACTACAAATGTAAATAATCTGAGAACTGTCTGATAAAAGCCAAAAAATTATTTTAAGCATTATCAATGGAATAACAAAAACTATGCATGAGAACTGTCTGATAAAAGCCAAAAAATTATTTTAAGCATTATCAATGGAATAACAAAAATATATGACTATAACAAACAGGTATTTCTGCAATCAAAAACTGTCACTGTATTGATACAGGATCATTATATTAAGTTGTTGAGAAAATTTGTTATAGAGCTTTTAAACCCCAGCTTCACAAACTATAATATTCCTATAAGAACATTAAGAAATTCAAGATTTATTAATATTCTAATCTACAGAATCAAAAAATTTGGCAATTCATTCTTTATTGGAGCTTCAAAACTTTAACATTTATTATAATAAAAATTGTAGCTCTAGTAAATTTATTTTGTTACTAATGTGGAAGTGTATAACTGGAAATATAATTTTTAATTATATTGTTATATATACATATAAATAAATAATTATAAAAAGATTGCTAATGCAACTGTGCCGTCTCAAAATTGGTACAGATCAGTGTCTAAATAAGTACAGGATTAATTTAAAATTAATACAGTGTCTAAATAAGTACAGAATTAATTTTTTGAAGATTTTTTTTTACTATGCTTTTAAATATAAACTTTTAAAATTAATTTGTTTGAGGATTTTTTTTTCTATGCTTTTAAATATAAACTTTTAAAATTAATTTGATATTAAATTAATTGTTTAAATATATTTATGTTTATAAGGTCAGGGACTTAATTCCAATGGCAGACCATCAATTCTTCAAGATATGTTGCGAAGACGTCGAGGAGAAAGTGCATTTGACATAGATAATATTGTCATTCCTTATAGTATTGCTTCTTCAACTAGAGTTGAAAAGTTACAATACAAAGAAATAATCACACCAAAGTAAGGAATAAACTTTTGTTTTCAATTTCATTCATTTAAGTTTTGTAGGGGAAAATATTTAATTAAAATAAGAGTATTAATAATTTTAATCTAAATTTAATATATACAGTGATATCTCGGATCACGAACAAATCGGTCTACGAACACCATTTGCGAACAAATTTTGCATCGCTTTACAAACGATGCTTCAGTTCATGAACACACATCTCAAATTTTGCTTTGCTTTACAAACGAAGCTTCGGTTCATGAACACACATGCACAGAATGCATGGAGCACACGTGATTCGCAGCGCACAAAACCCCGCGCACAGCCTCGCCCCCAGCAGCAATCCAGTTTGCCCAGCTCATATGGGTAGAAAGTTCCAACAAGTATTGATATTTTAGTTTTTTTCTTTATTTAATTAGACGCACAGCCTCGCCCCCAGCAACAATCCAGTTCGCCCAGCTGACATGGGTACAGTAAAGTTCCCAACCATGTTGATATTTTAGTTTTTTTCTTTATTTAATTAAATTTATCCCTTATAATCCCAAAAAAGTTAAAAGTGTTAGTGAAGGTGGTGTTAAACATGCTTTACTCTGATACAGTTATATATTTATTTCCTTTCTGTATTATTTCCACACATAAAGCCATAACAAGTGAAAGTAGTGTTAAACAAGCTTTCTTCTAATATTACTGTTATGTGGTGGTGTTAAACATGCTTTCTTCTAATATTACTGTTATATTTATTTAAATTACATGCTTTCTTCTAATATTACTGTTATATTTATTTCCTTTCTGTATTTTTCCACACATAAAGCCATAACATGTTAAAAATTTTTTCTAGGGAAAAAACCATGCTTTCTTCTAATATTACTGTTATATTTATTTCCTTTCTGTATTAGTTCCACACAAAGCCATAACATGTTAAAAATTTTTTTCTAGGATAAAAACATTTCCACACATAAAGCCATAACATGTCAAAAATTTTTTCTAGGACAAAAAACATTATTTGGATTTACATTAATTGCAGTGGGAAAAATTGATTCGGATTACAAACTTTTTGGATCACGATAGGGTCAAGAAACGGATTGTGTTCTTGAACCGAGGTATCACTGTATATGCAGTAGGTAGTTTGGTTAACATTGTAGAAATGTTTTAAGTTAGTAAATTGAAAAATACCATATATTCTTTCATATGAACAAATTCATGATTTCAGTTTTTAAAAATTTATAAAATTTTGAAATCTGTTCATATGCTGACCCTTAACTTTCAAGTATTGTATAGTTTGAAAAAATAAATCAGTTTATTAATTTAAATTAAATTTGTTTATTAATAGATGGCATTACTAGTTTTTAAAAACTGCATAACTTTGAAAATGAATAAGTAAATGACTGATTGTATCTGAAATGTTACACAATATATTTTTGAGGAAATGGCAAATATTCACTTTATTAACAACTCTTTTCTTTTTATTGGCAAGAAAAATTATGTGGGCAATATAGTGTGCTGTTGTATTAGTTCTGATAATTAAAAGAAAATTAGTTTTAAGTAGTTTTTCAAATAATTATTTTTCTTTACTTCTACTTGAAAAAAACATAATAATTTGATAGTTGTAAATAATTTTTACAACTAATGGAGATTTTTTTTAATTCTGATATTTTCATTTGCTATGCTATATAACCAATTGATCTCTGCCTCCTGGTGATTTGAACTGTGGAATTCCGGGCGGAATCGGAAATGCGGAATTGACAGGCAAATGGCCTAAGACCCGGTCCACGTTAAACGCGTGAATAAGGATGACTGTCAGAGGTGTCTCAGCGAGAAATGGAGAACAACATTGAATGTAAATTCAACGCTTCTTTATTTAATTTGTATAAATGCACAAGAGAGAGAGAGTTAAAAATTTACAAACGTTTCCCGACAAATCAGGAGAGATACCTGTAAGTTGATGATTCCTGGAAATAGTAGTTGACGACACAACAACACTACAGTCTTTAGTCCTTAAATATTGAGTCTCTAGTCCTTAAATGGAGATGAGTTGGATTCAGTTTAATTTCTTCATAACGCTGCAATCCACACTTTTACCGTCTTCTGTTCATCAGAAGACGATAATGTTATATTCTAGGCAGCAGGCATCTACAAATGATGGCAAGTGACACAAATAATGACTCAATTCGGGAGAGTGGCTAGATGGCGTTTGGTGTTCGTAAGAACTTGAGTGAGAGAGCAGAACTGTATTTGTCTTGCGACGAGAATCAAGCTGTCCCTCGTCTGGAACCAAAGGCGAGGTGTCTCCGTAAGAGCCCGGACCATGTCCAACACAGCTCTTTTATCCCTCTGCCCTCTCCTTCACCTTTTCTCTCCCGGGCTGGCTGTAATAGTTTCTCATACCTTCGTTGGCGAAGATCAGATAACATTCCTGATCGTTATTCTAATAAACAATCGTAAATTGACCGTTCCAAAGGACGTTAGGATAAACTAACACGTCCTGTTTCTCAATCTCATGTCATCGGATTTCACTCAATTGTGTCGTTAAATTTTATACTTTGATTCGAATCCCGACAACAAAAGGGGGAGTTTCCGACCCCCCACAGAACTATCTTACTGTGAAGATCCATGGGGCGTTAAAGTCAATAACAAAAGCCATCAGCCTGACACCAGGAGGAATTTACGTATTTCTCCAATAAGCAACACATCAAATTAGAATGACTGAAATATATAATGCATGGACCAGTGACGCCAAGGTCCAGAATAAGAGAAACTTAGAAACTTACAACCATAACAGAGCATTTATTTTAATATAAAATGAAACACTAAGAGTAACACTTAACAATAATAATAATAATAATAATAACAGCAGCTAACACAAACAACAGGGAAACACTAAGAGTAACACTTAATAATAATAATAATAATAATAATAATAATAACAATAATAACAATAATAACAACAACAACAGCTAACATATATTTAATTGTTACTTTACATCATTGTTAGCTGTTTTATTTGGAATATGACATTTTATATATATATTGTTAGCTGTTTTATTTGGAATATGACATTTTATAGTATTTTATATATATATTTTTTTCTTTTTCCCCCCTCTATTGATTTTCTCTGAAATGTTATCTCTGGCCATTTACACCATAGGTTATTTTTTCTTTGTTTAGTTTTCTTTTTATTTGTTATCTTGTTTGTTGCATAAAATTTCGTTAAGTACAGTTTTATTTTATTTTTGTTTTAAGTTTTACCCTGTGCCTGGCGCAGCTTGGCCTCTGAGGCCCTTGTACCATTAAAACCAATCAACCAACCAACCAACGAACAGAATCGGAATTCAAGTTCATCATTCCAACCAATATAATACCAGACTTTCCAACTGTATTTATAGAACTGGCTAAATAAACATGTGCTGGAAGCACAATATGATCAGAAAAGATTGACACAGGCACACCTGTCGCAGGAGCCGGTGAATCTCGGGCCTCAACAATCAATTCCGAGCGAGCGGGAAGGTCTGTCACCCCCGAACTTTCAAGACTGATCAAGACGGCATAATTGCCGCACAGGAAACCACAAGATGATCTTATGCTTTATTAGATCGACTCCACATATCACGTCGTAATCCGAACTAAAATTAGAAAAAGTAACATAAAACGGATGAGCAAAAAATCGATCACCGAGCTGTACATTATACAAAAACAACCACGGATCAATATCGATTCTCCAGTCACACTAGAGAGGGAGATGCAGACAGGATATTCTCTAAGCTTCTCGCCCTGTGGCTGGCATCAATCATGTAGCGACGATGAAAGTAAAGAAACTACCGATCCAGTGTCCATTAGCGCTTTAGCTGGGACACCTGAAACTATGATTTGTTTAATAAATAAAGTTGTTGATTTGGGGGTAGAGCGGTCCAATCGAGTCAGCGCGTTCCCCGACGCGGATTGACCCTCTTCAAGTTTAAAGGATGGCAAACTTTGCAATCCCTTCCACAGTTAAGTGCGTATGGATGCCACGGCTGCTGTTCGCCGACCGGCCGGCCCCGACAGATGGGTGTAGGCCTCCGGGCCGGTGCCCAGGGCAATCCGAAACTCTGCCGGACGTCTGCCAGTATTAGGACAACCTCTTCCATGTGGAGGGGCGGCGGAGTATCATTGGGCATCTCGGCGAGAGAAATATATTTCTCCCACTCTCTTCTGTGTGCCCTACTAAAACGCTCTGCCTGAGTTAATGGCTCTCCAGTTTCCGAGGGGGGAGGCCGTCGGACGGGCGGTATTCGCCAACCCGGCCGACTCTCCCTCTCATTAAACTCCCGGCGCGGTTTCTGGGCCGATCAATCAACCAAGTTAATTTTCGCCACAGCTGAAACCAGTTTCTCACTTATTTCCTCCTGAAGTGCGTATTCTACTGCCAATGACAGAGTTTGAGGGTTTTTTGAGAGGACAAACCGCCTGATTTGTGGAAACAGACCTCCTAGAAATTGACCCAACAAAAACGAATATTGTAGCTGTGTCAACTCCACTGATTCTGTTTCAACTACTCGGTTCTCCGAGACGAGATCCCGTCCTAGCCTACGAATTCTTGTAGTGTACTCCTGTACTGTTTTTGTAGGCGCCTGAATACATGACAGAAATCGCTGCATCCGCATATTTAACGGTATTTGTGTTACAAAGTGAGTCAAGAGAGCTCTTTTAAATGCTTCATATATTTTTTCCCGCCCTAACTCCGCAGAGTCCTCCACATAGGCCAACACAGTATCTCTAAGGCGCGACTTAGCTATTACCACCCTCTCTGCCTTGGACCATCCTGCCAACGCTGCCACCTCATCGAATGTTCGGAAAAACTCCCGGATCGATGGGCGAGCACCATCTCCCGAGAAATACGGTAAAAGGAAGATGTGGCCAGCACTGAGTGGAGCACGGCCCGCTGATTGTATGGTGGTGGTGTGTGGTTCTGTTTCGTCAACGCTCATCTTGACCTGAAACTACTAAATCTGTGGTTTTTTTAAACAATGAGGTCTCACCAGTGACCGCACAAAATGTCGTGACCCTTTCTACCAAAATTGCAGAATCCTGGTCACGCCACCAAAATGTTACGGGGCGTTTCACCAAGTAACGGGTTACGTTATTGATTACTCGGCCCGCTGGCAAGCGATCGTCTAGTGGAATTTTGTATATAAGAGATAGTCAGTTTTTAACATAACACAACTATTTATTAACTGATAACAACAATAACAAATACAATAAATAAGTAGAGTCAAAACAATGTGCAAAACGTGTATGCAGTACACTAGGTCTATCTGAGACCAACCACAGATATTAACAGGGTTTACAATTTTACTACTCAAACAGCCACAGACAATATCAGTCGACACTCGGTGAGTTTCGAGTGTTCTTCAGAACTTATCTGGGCGCATCGAAGACAACTCTGCCAGATAGACAAGTTGACAAGGAAGACAGATCGGAGGCCTAGGGAGATGGATGGCTGGATGATACTCGAAGGAAGGAACGGAAGGGTGATCGGGCTCTGACGAGGCACGAGTTCTCTAGATGGAACCCTGTTTTTATTTTGATGACTGGTCGACGCCCCACAAGGTGCCATTGGACCCTTCTTAGACCAATCTAAGACGTTCTCTCATCTCTGACATCCGAGACGTACTTTTTCTCAACCTATAAGGTTAAGATCCCCATCTCCGACGTCATAAGCGAGGGGTCCGATTTGGGTGAAGTAATTTGGTTCTTACTTTTTCCTTTTAAGGAAATGATATCCACTCTTCCCGAGCTCCTCTCTCGGATCGATAAAACTTGCTATTAATTGTCTCCTACATCTTATGATGATTATGCAAGTCATCTGGCTGTTACAGGGGGAATTAGTTGTTCAAAATGTTTAGTTGTTGTGAGACAATGAATTCTTCAAAGTCTATACCATGTTTATTGATAAGTTTGTCAAACCATGTAGTGCTCCTTGCATTGGAGTGAACAGCCATGATTAGTCTGTGTTTTGGAATATTATATAAAAATTTTTCAAAATTGTCTACAGTGTCTGTGATATTAATTGAAGGAGCACAATAAACTAAAGATAGGAAGATAGAGTTACCAGGACATCCATTTGGATTTACAGCAATAGTGACACACCAGTCAGAGCTAGCCTTATCAATAAAAACAACTGGTAATTTTGGATTAATAATTAAAATACATGCCAGTGGTTTAGAGCTTGGGTAACAAATGAGTCTATATTTAGATAAAAAACCAACCACTTCAGAGTTATAATAATTGAGCTCTCGTAATAAAACTATATCAATTTGATGTTACTCTATGTAATGTACAGTACAAGATTGCCAGTGACAGCCTTAGAATGTTGCATATTAAGTTGGAGTAGCTTCATGTTAAATGTGAAATCCAAACTTACCATAATCTATATTAGCAATTAATTTTTCTTTTAACTTGCTAGCTGTAGGGCAATTTGAGTCTGTACCTTTATGACATATTTCACAGTTAGTTATATTACATGGCTCTATTTCAGGGGTGCCCAACCCAAATCGATTGGTGGGCCAAGTAAAATTTTAGTGAACTGAGGTGGGCCGCACATATAAAAATAAAACAACAAATTATTCAAACTATTTTATTATCTTACAATTAATGTGACACTTGTTTTTGTATTTCACTTGAGATTTTTTTAATATCAACGGATAATTTAGTCGACGCGCATCGTAGTTGATTGGTCATGTTTTCATCGAGCAACCTGCTGCGACACTTTGTTTTTATCAGGTTTAATTTGGAAAAAAATGATTCGCAGCGATAAGTAGTTCCAAATGCTGATATAATGCACATAGCCAATTGTTTTAAATTTGGAAATTTATATTCTAGGATATATTTTTGATGATAATCTTATTCCCTTCATACAGGCTTTTTAGCTCGATGCTTGATTGTAATTCTATTAGCTCCATTTGTAAATTTAGAGGCGCTGAGTCCACCTCTATATTAAATGAACATTTCCTCAAACTTTCGCATGTATGAGAATCTGGTATTGAATTCAAGTAATTTTGCGATTTCAGTAGAATATTTGAAGAAGTTTTTATGGTCACTTATATAGTTATTTAATAATGGGAAATGAATCAAAATTGTTTGACCGTAATTGAGTTTCATAAAGCTGAAGCTTTGTTACAAAGGATTTTATATCTTGATAACAATCGGTAATCAACTTATTTTCACCTTGTAACTTCTGATTTAGTTCATTCAGTTTCATTGTTATATCTGTTAGAAAACAACAAATCTAGAAGCCATTGATCATCCGAAAGTTCACTTTTATTATGGCCATTATTGTTCATGAAAGTTTCAATTTCTTCTCTTAATTTCCAAAATCGCAATAAGCAGATTCCGCGACTTAACCACCGAATTTTGGTATAATAAATGAGATCACCGTATTCAGATTCGAGTTCACTAAGATATTCTTGAAATTGACGATGCTTCAATGAATTGTTTTTAATTGAATTAATTACCTTGACAACAACTGTCATCGCATGAGACATATTTAATACTTGTGCACATTGTTTTTAGCACCTCGAGAATCTATGGCAAATGAACATTTCAAAATCATTTGAACATTTTCCCAAAGCTTTTATGTGATCGAAAATTGATGTAACAGCACCAACATTTCTTCCAACCATTGAAGTCATCTGTTGTGATACCTACAAGATTTTTCAAATATAACTGACGACTTTGCGCGCAATTTATGACAGCATCCTTAATATCTCTTCCGGTGGTAGTACCTTTCAAACTCACAAGTTCGAGTAGTTCTTCAGTAATATTCATTTGACTGTCGACACCTCTAATAAAAATAGCAAGTTGAGCAGTATCATTAATATTTGACCTTTCATCCAAAGCCAGTGAGAAATATACTAAGCTTTTTGTAATTGTATTTAGCGATGCACAAATCTCACTCGAAATGTTTTCTATTCTTCTTTCTACAGTTTGACGTGACAGACTAATTTGAGTAAAAAGATTGTTTTTCTGGACAGATTTCTTCAACTGCGGCAATTACAGTCTTTGATATAGTTACCGTCGGTAAAAGGCTTCATATTTTTAGCAATAATTTGAGATACTCGAAAGCTAGCACTGACAATACCGTTTGATTGTCAGTTTGCTTATGGAATATTGTGGGGACGGATTCTGTTACAATTATCAATCAAATTATCGTTTGTCCTGTCACCAGGTGTGATGATTGATCTCGCTCACACCAAACGCGAAAAATAAAATGTTTTCTATTCTTCTTTCTACAGTTTGACGTGACAGACTAATTTGAGTAAAAAGATTGTTTTTCTGGACAGATTTCTTCAACTGCGGCAATTACAGTCTTTGATATAGTTACCGTCGGTAAAAGGCTTCATATTTTTAGCAATAATTTGAGATACTCGAAAGCTAGCACTGACAATACCGTTTGATTGTCAGTTTGCTTATGGAATATTGTGGGGACGGATTCTGTTACAATTATCAATCAAATTATCGTTTGTCCTGTCACCAGGTGTGATGATTGATCTCGCTCACACCAAACGCGAAAAATATAGATATTTCTGGCCGAAAAGAACTTAAAGTCGGGCGCCTGGGTAAGTGACGCTCAAGAATCCGAAGTGCTAGAAGTTCACAAGAATAAAAAAACTCTTTTTGTAAAAATTAATAACAAAAAAAATTTATTAAACTGAATTAATAAAAAGAATAATACATAATTGAAATGTTTGCAACGATATATATATATA
>AYEL01075277.1:0-19257 GCA_000484575.1 Olivierus martensii | reverse complement strand
GATACCGTATTGTTTGAAAGAGGAATACAATTAATTTTTTGGATATATTTTTGGTCAATCATAAGGCCAACAGCATCCTTTATACAAGGTAAAATTAATTTTTCTCCTATTTGATGACTATAACCACATTTGGCGATATGGTAACTAATACGATAACTAACATCTACTTCACGTTCATTATCCTTATTAGCAGGTAGAATGTAAGATGATAAAATAGAACGTTTAAAAAATCAAATTTTTTTTGGTCCCTCCTCGTACTCGTACACGGTATCGTAAATGGCAGCTCTTAAGTTATGGCGCCATCTGCGGATTTTGTGTTTTTAGAGAAATTTTAATTTTTATTTTTATTCCTTAATTTTTAAATTATGAATAATGACAAAACAATTTTGCCTATCACAGAAATTTTCGAGGGGTTAGATTTTTCTAATGATACCCTACTTATAGGAATCGATACAATGGTTTCGACTCTTTTCTAACGATACCCTATTTATAGGAATCGGTACAGTGGTTTGACTGCAAAAAGGGAATCTAGTCAACCACATTTCACTATTAATATACAGTATGTGATTCATACAATTACATGCATAATACATTCCTAATTTTTAATGGCACACCGTCAAAGGTTTGACGGCACACTAGTGTGCCGTGTCACAGTGGTTGAGAACCACTGGTCTAACTGGTTGATGCAACAGTATAGTAACCTGAAGATTCTGATTCAACTCCAGGCCAAGTCAAATTTTTAATTTTGGAAAATTAATAAAAATTATAGTTTCACTCATTAAATAAGAGACTTTAGTTCAAATATAAAAAATTAATCCAATAGATAGTGTCATCATGGCTTAATTAATAAAATTATTTTATTTGGAAGTTTAAATAGAAGTGGAATGGGCCTTCAAATTTGTGATCTTGTCATCATCAGGGATCAAACATCATGCAATAAAAAAATGACAAAGGGGAGATCAAAAAGTGTTTGAAGTAGCATGACATAGTTTATGGTTATTCCCTTTTTGTATAATATTAGATAAATTTTTTAATAGCAATAATATATACAGGCAATATCCAACTTGCATAAATGGAGCATTTTGCAAAACTCTACATATGTTGGAGTTGTACAGTACTAGTGGGTCACAAAGACTTAACATCAAAAATAGTTATATTAAAGAATTAACACATTAAGTTGCATGGTAAAGCAATCACTTACCATCTTGGTGGGTTTGGGCCCAGCTTATTAATTAAAATTGACATTATGTAAGTATGGATTTACACATATTAGATGTACATAAGTCTGGGATTGTCATTATTGGAAGAAAACAGAAAGAAAAATAAGAATAGAATATATGTATAATTGTTGAATTATGATACAATTATTGGTATTGTTGTTAATTTCTTTTAATTTCTTTAATTCAAATGCATCCTGATTTAATATAGAGGAAAACAGTCAACATTTGCCACAAATAAACCTATATAAATATAATTCCATAAGAACTCTCTCAGATAATAAATTAAAAAATTCTGGAAAAATATATTTTTATAATTAAATAATGAATTAATTATTGAATTTGTGGGTTTGCACTTGTTTAGCCAAGCTTTTAAAATCAGGCTTGTAGTTTGTTATGGCAGAACCTTCATAAAATGTTGATTGATGAATTGTGAATGGTGCTTTGATTTGATAAATTTCATAGATGAATACAGGATTTCACAGAAATAGATTGTACTGAAAATTGAAATAGATCTGCAAGCAACTTAATTTGAATACTTTGATTGTCAAATAAGTTTACAAAATTCTATTCAGATTACTAATTAAAAATAGGAAGGATAGTACTAGGTAAATTGTAAAATTACTAGATTTAGTATTTTCAGATTAAATGGGGTGTAGATAAAGTACCTTTACTGTTTCCACTCAGATTATCATTAGTTAACTATGAAGATTATGACAGACTAACACCTAGTACAGTAAAAAATTATAGCTGGTGTCATCAACTCTGCTGCAATTTCATGTAATTATGGATTTGCTTTATATTAAAAAGAATGTTTAACTTCATGCTAACATGTTGATGGTAAGGAGTCACATACTGCTGATTGTTAAAACCTATTAATAATTTATATTTATTTATTAATATTTTTATATTTATTCATTGATAAACAATATTATTTATTATAATTTTAGTTAGTGAGATATTAGTTCATAATTATCAAAGAAATGTCAGTTTATTAAAATGAAAAAAAAAATAAATTATATCAAATTTATGCTTAGCAATAAAAAATTATAGTTAAGAGAAATCACAATATACTATTGTATCTTGTCAGTTTATAATTCTAGACAAAACTATCATTAAATCCAAATTTTTGATCATTTTGATAATTTTCATAGTCAAAATTGTTAATCCTATAATTTTTTTAATTTTTCAATAATTAAACAAACTTGAAATTTATGTAGGTTAATTTCTTCATAATATCATTTTCTTTATGATTATATTTCAGCATGTACCAATGATTGCAACTTGTCAAATCTGCAAACTGAATTTCTTCATGTGGTTACAATGATTAGTGGCAGAACATTAAATTATGTTTGTTCCATTAATGTTCTCAGATTCTGCAATGGACAACAGAAAACTAGGCCTTACTTAAATTTAATAAGATGTTAAGCTTTTTCATTTAATTATTATGTAATAGGAGTTAATGTTTTTAATTGTTTTTATTAATGTTAATAATTTAAATAAATTTTAAAGAATTATCTGAACTTTTAATTTATGTTATAGATAGAAGATATATCTGATACATCGTATACTGAACGCCATCAGATTTGTGAAATTGAAGAGAAAAAGAAATTTGCTACTACTTACATGAAAAACAAAGGTCTTGGTCGTAGTCGCTCTCGTTCTCGAGGAGATAGAGCTGATAGTAGTGGAGCAAATACCCCAGATCCTCTTTCTCCTCACCAATTGGATATTTTAGGTCAGGATTCTAATTCAGGACTTCCAATAAATGCATGTTCTCCAATAAACATGCTACCTACAAATTCTATTCCATTGTTTTTTGAAGACAGCCAGTCTAGCATGGGGACCCCATGTTTTCGTACCGAAAGAAAAAGAACAACATCATTTTCAAAGAAAGAACGGTCAGAGGAAATGCAATGGGATACAGATGAAATGTATGAAGTGGTAACACCATATGAACCATATGTTTTTCCTTTAACTGATGATCTTTATAATAAAATGTTAGATAATTCTCCTCATCTTACAAACAATGTGGCTCTTCCATCAGAAAACTTTTTGCAAACACCAGTTAGCGAACCAGCATCACCTATTTCGTCGTCAAGTGGTGAATCCCTACCTGAAGAAGATCCAAGTGACCCCGAGTGGACGGTAATTTCAGAAAGAGGTTCACATCAGTCTCTGGTATTGAAGTTAGCTAAAAGATAATTTAAATACTTTTATTTTAAATAAACTGAATTAAGTTGTAATGATCTGCCTGAGAATGTGCATTTAACTCAACAAAACGAGAGGGTTAAACATTAAATAGTTGTATAACAACCTTTTGCTTGTTTTAAAAATCAACAACCCTCTATGGTGTACTATGTAGTAAATCACCAAAATAAAATTGTACACTCTAAATATTGTATCTAAGCAATATTTTAGGCAAAAAAATATCTGCACAGGTTCAGATACTGTTTATTTATAGTACAGCATGTCCTTCTAGGCATTGTGTTCTGTACTTACATGTACATATATATATATATATATACAGTATAAATAGAGAAAGCAGACTTTTCCTATTTGTTTATGGTCTTGTTAGAATAAGAACACTAAAAAGTCATGTTTTGCATGTATTCATAATTGTTTTTAGCTTTAAAAGTTCATTTGGTTTCATTGCAACCAGGTTTGTTGTGTTTATGGTTTTAACTGTGTTATGTAGTATTTGGAGAAATCATTCCACTTTGAAATTAACTAGTTTTTTTTTAATTGGTTTTCCCCAGTCATATGTATAACTGTGCAATAAATGTACAGAAATTGTTTTCCACAAATGTTTTTCCGAGAAAAAGAATTAAAAGATTCCTCAATACTATTGCCATAAATACATCATTTTCAAGCACAAATGATGTGCTAACATTGCAAATTGCAATGTAATTGCCTTAGTGATATCTGTTTTCAGTACTGTAAATGTATCAGCATCCCTTTCTTTGATAACATTGAAGTGATAAAAATGGAGATGCAAATTCATTCTGTAAATCTCATCATTTATCATTGTCATATATGAATAAAACCTGTGTACAGATATTAGTCTTAAATTTTGTAGAAGTGTTAAATACAAGTGTGTGTGTCAAAAGTTTATTTATTTGGTTCTTTTATTATTTTTCATTGATTTTTGCATAAATTTTATTCAAATATCAAAAAGTGTTTTCGATTTTATTTGGTTCTTTTATTATTTTTCATTGATTTTTGCATAAATTTTATTCAAATATCAAAAATAGTGTTTTCGACTTTAAAAAAAAATTGATCATTGGATTAATACAGTCAAACTCCGATAAGACGGCCCCCGTTAAGCCGCCACTCTCCCTGATTGCCAAGAAATTTGGCGGAACGGATCTTTCCTATGTTAATTGAATAGGCAAACCCCGATAAGACACCATCCGCCAGTAGAAACGTCTAAATAAATATTCTTTTTGGTATTGTATTTGGCCTCTAATCCGCCAGGAGCATGTAAGGTGACTTGCATCCCAAAAGTTCAGTACTGTGTATACAGTATTAAAAGCTCTCTGGATTCATTTGTAACAAACAAATGGGAGAGATTAGTTAACGGTTAATCACTTGCGTCTCTGTAAGTCTGGTTCACACCTGGGTTGTAGAAAATTTAAGATCGTTTATTGCGTACCAGCAAATAAGGATAATGTACAGTAAGCTGTATAAATGTTTTACAGAGAACTCAAAAGTAGAGGATCAGCAGCTTTTTTAGAAATGTTAAGTTTGCATTCTAAGTAAAAATATACTGTTATTAAATTTAATAAATTCGGAGTTCATTTCTATACTACACGTGCTTTCGCTAAACCGCCAAAATCATCCCCAAACGGCGTCTTATGGGAGTTATATACTGTTATTAAATTTAATAAATTCGGAGTTCATTTCTATACTACACGTGTTTTCGCTAAACCGCCAAAATCATCCCCAAACGGCGTCTTATGGGAGGTTTGCTGTAATAAATTCGATATCAAGTAAACGTGCTATGCCTCAATATCTTAAAAAATGTCACATTTAAGTATTGATAACGTTTCTGGTTTATATCTTTCTCAATGATTATAAATTTCCAAGTTAAGACATAAATTTATAACACAAAATATATATAAAAATTAAAGGAAAGCTACTGAAATAATATGGATAGATTGCAGGGTCCTGTCTAAATACCGAAGCAATAAGAAGAAATATCTGCTAAGTATGATGAAAATAGTTTGTGTCTACATACAAAAAATTTAATGAAAAATCCAAATCGATTTCGGGAATAGTGTTTGTTATAGGATTTCGTCCATAATTTTTCGATGCGGCTACCCTTCAGTTTTAACAATTTTTATATATAAAGTATTTTCTGTTAGGTCAAAAACATAAGATGCGTTTTCTGTCAAATCGGCGCGCTATTCTTTGTCTACATTTTAAGCGGTATCGCATGTTTCGACTCATTCTCTTCAGAGATCAATTTTAGACATCTTGGATTGGAGCCGTATTAAAAAATTCCTTACGGAAAAATTTACGTGACTATATAGTTTGAAGAATGATTATGTAAAACTACATTTTAATTTCCTTAAAATGATATGCCTCAATTTATGTACGGAATTATAAAACCATTTACAAATAGTTTTTTAAATTTGATCTACTGAATATCAATACAATTTATAAAAACACTGAAATATTTAAAATTATCGAAACTTTGTAATTTTTTTTTCTGAATATCTTTTCTCTTGCGATGATAAATGCAACATGTTCCATAGTTTGAGATCGTCGATATAGATACATTAAGTTGGTCGGATCTACTCTGAAAATTTAAAAAAGTGTCACGGGTTCTCAATTTCGACGTTAATGCCTCATAATTACGCATTTTATAAAGGATTCTTATAGGCTATCCAACTTGACGGCAAGTTACGCGGACCTCCGAGAAGTTAGTAATGTAGGTTCCAGCGTTATTTGAGATCGTCGATATAGATACATTAAGTTGGTCGGATCTACTCTGAAAATTTAAAAAAAAAAAAGTGTCACGGGTTCTCAGTTTCGACGTTAATGCCTCATAATTACGCATTTTATAAAGGATTCTTATAGGCTATCCAACTTGACGGCAAGTTACGCGGACCTCCTAGAAGTTAGTAATGTAGATCCCCAAAGTTCCAACGTTGTGCCGCGTAATTACGCATTGTTATAACAATTTTTGATAAAAATATCGCATATCAATGTCAGGCGACAGAATTTGCGCGTGATCTAAAGATCGCCTGTTTCTCGCTCTATTTGTTTCTGTATAGAATCCATAATAGATGTTAGGATATTAACATCTAAATTTTCGTAACGTTATGTAAAGTGTTTAGGAAGCAGCGCGTACCTACAGATGATGTCGCCCCCTCCACTTGAGTAAGTCGGCAAAATTTAAATCAGCCGAGAATGAATGGGTTATACAATTTATTGCAGTATATAGGGAAAAAATTAATATTAATCAGTAACATTAATAACTGAATTATTTTTTGAAAGACAATGACTGTTAGTTAATATAACAGTATTGATGATAATTCCCAATAGATGTCGCTTCCTATCGCTAAACCCTGCAAAATCTGAAAAAACTTGGATCTGCATAACTCCAAAATTCTTCCGGCAATAGCACGCGAGATCTAAAACATCAAAATTCCGGTAGTCTGCTAACATTTGGAAGTCAAAAATATTTTTTAAGTTAATTAAATCGTGACTTGTACGAGGAATCTTTTTGAAATTTTCTTCTCGACTAAATGAAAAATAAGCTTCAAAAATCTTTATATTTTTTACATAAAAGAAACATTTTTCGTCGTTGTATTATAATTTTTTTTGTATATTCAATTGAAAATCGATACTTGGCAAATTTTATTTATTTGAATGCTCAGTTGACAAATTTGTCGTGTGGAGATAAATTGGAGATAAAAAAATGTGGAGATAAATTGGCAAAACTGATCGCTCTAAAGTATTATCGCTCGCAGTATTATTTTTTGTGATAAGATAACAGATGAATTATCGCTTGCAGCATTACTTTTTTTATGATAAGGCAACAGATGGTTCTGAAACCAAGCGTAATTATTACGAAATTAATATTTGAAAACAGTTTAAATACAAGTATATCATTACAGATGTTTTAGTTATCATATTTCTTTTTTATACAAAATAATTTATAAACTGTAATAATTGAGAGATGATTATTTCTCGCGAAATTCAAACACACACACAATTTTGTCCCTGCTTCTTAGTGTCAGACTGACAAACATTCATAACTTTTCCTTCCGAATAAGGGAGTCTTCAATATTGGTCCAGCATTCAATATGCTTGGAGGTGAGATTTCAAAGATTAAAAAATCTCAATATTATTAATCAATACTCAAACATATTATTATGTATCTCTTTTACCGTATTGACCATTACAAAACTTGATATTTGTGTTGTTAATTACAACGTATTGACCATTACAAAACATGATAGTTGTGTTTTTAATTAATTACAATGGTTTGCTAGTGCCACTTGGAGAATTTGAATAGTTAATAGGTCACCGATTCGTATCTGTTGATTTAAGTCAACGTTTCCCAACCTTTCTTGACTCGCGTACCACTTCATTACTCTACAATAATTTTTTCTTGGTGTTGGGATTTTTTTTTCCGTCAGTGTAATATCAATCGAATGCATATATGTATATGTTCCATAAAAGTACTTGCATTGTCTGACCCTTTGGGACCAAACATGGCTTAGAGACTTCCTGTAGCTCTGCAGATAACAAAAGCTATCTGAATCAAGGTTGTCCCAAGAGAGAGAGGCATTTAGGGATGGCAATAAAACTGTCTTCATTTAAATCCTTCACAGTGATGTTTGAATTCAGAATGACATCATAGTGACACTAGCATGATATCATTGATGATGTAACAATAGATGATATCATAAACAGATAGTGGTCATCAAACAATAGGTGATGTTATCATGATACGTATAACCAAAGATCTGTTTGTGAAGTGTGAATGAATAGGAAGAATATAAGATGCATAATATAATAATGAGCTAGCACATACTATTGCAGAGAAGAAAGCATATTTTGTAATAAATGGAAATAGTATGAGAGGGCATGAAATTGATAAAAGGTGTTGAGAAAAAAGAGCTATTGTAGAAGTGTTTGAGAAGAAAACAAAATATGAGCAAATTTAGTAAGAATAATAGAAATAGCAAAAATAGATTGGAATGAATCTAGGTTGGTTAATAAATGGCAAAAGTATTTCTATGAATGTTTTAAGTCAATTAGAACGATAGAATATGTTAAGTTAAGTAACGTTTCTACTGATGTTGGACTATAACCTAGTCCAAAAACGTTTTAGATTAATAAAAAGTGTTTGTGCCTTGCAAATAGAGCTTTTTACTGTGTTCAAGTTATAGCAAGAGCTGTTTATACTGTAAGTTACATATATTTAGTTTAAATCTTTAGAAATTAAAAAATATCTTCAAGAATTTACTTTTCTCTTTCAAAAATGTTTATAATCAAAAAATTTAAAGTATCAAAGGTTTATAAAATTTCACAATAACATAGCATAAAATAGTAATCGGGCTTGAAAAATGCATTTTCCCAAAGGGAGTTAAAAAATTTAGGTAATAACAAACATTCCCTTATTAAAAGTATTAGTTGTTTTCTGCTGTTTTCAATCTTAAAGGAAATTTATGAAAAATAGTTTAAGATAAAAGATTGATTTCATGAAAATTATCTCAGATATAATGTGCAATTTAAATATATTCAATAAATAAAAATTTATTGGATTCAGCTGAAATGCATACTGTGTTTCAAATGATTAAACTTTTAAAATTTTTGTCTTGAATCACTTCCCATTCTGACTGAGAACAGCTGCAAATATCTTTTTAAAATATATTAAAATATTCAAAAAATATTATCATTAACTATTGTGTGTTCTAAAATAAAATTTGTGTTTATATCAAGTCAAATTATATACAGCGATACCTCGGATCACGAACGTCTCGGTTCACGAACAAATCGGTCTACCGAAGCATCGTTCGTGAAGCGAAGCAAAATGATGTTACCAGCCTATGATGGCTCTATAAATGGCCGCCGCCAGATAATGAATATTCCATGAGGATATGGCGGCTTAATTAAATTAATCTAACCTAATCGCCGGATTGGCCGCGTGGAAACGCTTCGGCTTTCCACTCTGGAGGACCCGGATTCGAGTCTCGGGTCCCATCCCTTGAAAATATTTATCATGGGATCTGGGCCCGGCCCTTCGATCTCCGTCCTCCACCATCCGGCTGACCCCTCCGCAGGGTTGAGCAGCCTGTGGAAGGGCTTGTTTCGCCCCGCCACTTAGTACTCTTACTGAGTGGAAAGTGACGTCATCTGTTGACAAAAAACGGGGATGTAAAATAACAAAAAATATATATGTAATATTTCGAAATACGGATATATTTTTATATATTTCTTCATTTTCATGTATACCGGTAATTCCATACCAGAAAGTAATTATAAGGTTAAATAATTTATTTTATAACTAACTGCATATTGCAACAATTATAGAATATAACTAAGATTTTAATAGTTTGATATGCCGAGTTACGAGCGAGAAAATGAAGATATCTAACCCAATCCATGTGGTGTTAGTAAAAGGGCTTAAAAGTACATATATTCACGCATGCTATAGCAGTTGCTTATTTTGCCATTTATCCTTGCATGATTTTATATATCCACCCAGAAACTTTGTGTTGTATCTGTTTTAAAGACAAAATATCGATCTGGTTTAGTGATGGAAAAAGAATGGCGATAGCCATATTTTCCATGACACGCGATTTAAGAGAATTTGTGCCGAAAACAAGCCGCCCACTCATTGCATTAAATATTATGTTATGCTGTATATGGTTGTATTAAACATGTATTATATTCTTCGTTTTTTATAAGATTTGTTTAACTGTATTAAAAATTATGACACCATAATAAATATAAATTTTTTAAAAACTTTATTTATACAAAATGTGGCATATTGTTTTGTAGTATCAAATTGTTAGTATAAAGTATTTATAAAATTGGATTGAGAGAATGAAAGGTCATATCATTTTTTTTATAGAAAAAGGGGGCGCAGATACACAAAGTTTGGAAACCACTGTCTTACATCATTTAAATATAGTCAAATCCCGATAAGACGCACCCGTTAAGCCGCCACCCTCGCTACCGCCAAGAAATTTGGCGGAATGGATCTTACATATGTCAATGGAATAGGAAAACCCCGATTAGACGCCATCCGCGAGTAGAAACGTCTAAACAAATATTCCTCTTGATATTGTATTTGTCTTCGTTAATCCGCCAAGGGCATGTAAAGTGACTTATATCCCGAAGTTCAACAGTACTGTATATACAGTATGAAAAAAAAAAAAAAAAAAACAGTACTGTATATACAGTATTAAAAGCTCTCTGGATTCATTTGTAACCAGCGAGTGGGGGAGATGGAGTTAAGGGTTAATCATGTGTCCCTAAGCCTGGTTCACACCCAAGTTATAGAAACTTTAAGATAGTAAGAACCAGATCGTTTCCATAGTTTATTGCGTACTGAGTAAATAAAGATACTGTACAGTATGCTGTGCACATTTTATACCAAAGTAGAGGATCAGAACAGCAGATGGACATGTTTTCTATATAGTACAGTACATATACTAAAATGCAAAGTATACAGTTTTTTGGAAATGTTAAGTCTGAATGTAAAATATAAATGTACTGTATTTTATTAAATTTAATAAATTCGGAGTTCATTTTCATTTTTATACTGCACGTGTTTTCGATAAACCGCCAACCCCGATTAACCGCCGAAATCGTCGCCAAACGGATGGTGGCATCTTATCGGAGTTTGACTGTATAATTTTCGTTGTTCATTTAATAACACTACACCAAGAAAATGTAAAGATTGAAAGACCAAACCCGGTGAATGTAAGACAGAAAAATAAATCTATAATGGTAGCACAATAAATTCCTGTTACCATAAGAAATATATAGATTTCATTAAAGATTATACCATACACCAAAAACGCTTCATCATTATATAGGAGATTTAAAGCGAAATAAAAAAAATACGCAGTTTAATCAGATTATATAGGAGATTTAAAAGCGAAATAAAAAATATGCAGTTTAATCAGTTGTAATGTTGAGAAAGCAATCTTTTCGGAAATATAAAAATGTGTAAAAGCGCATCCGTACCTCTTCTATCCGTGCTACTATACGAATATGACATCACTGCACTTAATGCTACTACAGTAACAAGTCCTAAATAAAAACAACAAAAAAAAATTATTTCGACGATATTTTAATATTAACCGATTTGCGGTCAAGGGTAATAATAATAACGAAAACATAGGTAAAAATATAAACAAAATACGAAACTCACGATGCGAATTGAATGTTGCAAGGAGTTTTCACTTCTTTTACTTTTCATTTGGGTTGGATCTTTGTCCGCTGATTTTGTGTCGTCTGTAGCCAACAGTAGTTCGGTTTTTAGTTTATCTCCTAACTTAAAATGCAGTATGAATTAATGCATATCAGAAGAATAGTCGAAGATTTTCAAAATCATAATCTGATTACCTTAGAGCATAACAAAATGAGGCAATGGTCCCATTCATTAACTATCTAACATAGTCATTTTTACCCTTTTTTCTGTTGAGGAACACATTTTAATATTTTAAAATTTGGCAGCACTTTTTCTGTTGAGGAACACATTTTAATATTTTAAAATTTGGTGGCACATCTTTTTTCTGTTGAGGAACATATTTTAATATTTTAAAATTTGGCGGCACACCTAAATGTTTTATATAATAATTTACATTTAACAACGAATGTTTATTAACAGATTATTGTATTTATTTTTATTTATTACATTCAGATTACAGACATATTCGTACAGGGAATCATTAAATGGTGGCCCTTATTAAGTTATAGAGCCACCTACGGATTTGATTTTTTAGATAAACGATAAATTTCAGACATATTCGTACAGGGAATCATTAAATGGTGGCCCTTATTAAGTTATAGAGCCACCTGCGGATTTGTCTTTTTAGATAAACGATAAATTTAATTTTTAAATTATGAATGACGACAAAAAATTTTGGTTATCGCAGAAATTCGAGGATTAGATTTTTCTAACGATACCCTATTTATAGAAAGTCGGTAGGAACTGCGAAAGGGATTTCCAGCCAACCACGTTTCACTATTAACATACCGGTATATGATTCATACAAATTATATACATACAATTCATTCTTAATTTTTCGCGGCATACTAGTGTGCTGCTGGTTAAGAATCACTGCTGTAACCTATTGCCAATTAATTACTTTATAAAAAAATTTTTCGTGATGGATTTTTCCAGTTATTTTTTGGCGCATCCTGTAGTTTAGCGCCTTTGTGCGGTACACAACCTATACACCCACTTCCGCCGGCCTTGGATGTAATGTATTCAACAAATTGTGCCTGGAACGACGTTATGGACCCACTACACCACTGAATTTACTGATTCGAATCCGATATGGATGGGAAATGTCTTAAGTCCTAGGAGGTTTTATACATAGATAAATAGACTGTTCAATACTAGCAACAAATGAAGCTGTCCAACTGGTGGGATAAACCAATGTAGCAATGTCGTAAAAATGAAGACATAGCAAATTGACTTTGTTTTGGTGGCCAGACATATCCTATTTATGTTACTAAATATGACCAGATCCAAATAATTAATAAAAAAGATGTAGTATCCCAATATGCACTATTATACCACGTAACCTCACCACTTCAGTGGCTTCGTTTGTCGTTAGTATTAAACAGTCTATTCATGTATAAAACATCCTTGCTTAGGTTGAAGGGTTTCTACGCGGCAAAAAATGTTTTAATAAAAAAACATAGTATACGAATTTTATAAAACGAATTATTATTTTTGTGACAGTTTGCAACAATATGACAATACAGCATTTCCTCGACAGTAATGCATTAAACGTTACAGAATTTTTTCTAGTGGAACATATCGGAATACTATTCCGATATCTTGATTCGATTGTTTTAGCATTATTTTTCTTCCTTGGATTTTCTTGAAGAATAAGAAAACAACACATTTTCTTGTAAAAAAAGCATTTAAATTAATAATAAAAGTATGTTTTATTTAATGTCAAAATTCATAAATATTCAGACAACTTTTAAAATTTTTAACAAGTGATTGATAACATATATATTTCAATTAAATGAAAATATTTATAAAGCTTTATTTATACCCAAAGTTGTATTGCAACTAGGACAAATATGGACGGTATCTTTGCAAGTGCCGATCACAAATGGGAACCAGAAACATGGACAGCTGTTTAAAAAAAAATGATGATAAATTGTCAGACATTAAATTTACAAGTATTTTTTTTATATAAATATTATAATATATTTGAAATACAGAAGAAAAATACATACAGTAAGACTCATTTAACGCGGGGGATACGTTCCAAAGAAATGATGTGCTAAATGAAACAGCGTTAAACGAGATCATTTTAACACGTAAATAATGGGATAGGTGAAACAGGATAGTGAATTAAAAATATACGTAGCATTTTTTTTTAATTTTGTAACATGTATTATTACTATTGTACATTAATCATAGTTATTTTTTATGGCTAATATCTATTTGTATTCATAAATCATTCGTGAAAATCAAAAATATTAGAATAAATAATTTATGTTTGGATGAGGAAGGTTCTTCCTCATTTGACACTTTTTGTTTTTTTGCTAAGAAGTCAACTAACGTCGTTTGTCTTTCCCTCTTTCGTTCGGCCAGCAATTGTCGATAGCGAAACATAGCATCCATGACACTTTGTCTTCCCTTTGAACTTTCATCAATATTTGGATTATTTTTTATAAACTGATCCGTAATTTCCGAAATAGTGGCTAAACCTGTTTTAACAAAAATATCGATGGAAAAAACTTTCTTACTTCAAGGAACTTTAGTTCGAAATGGCAGCATTTACATTAAAACTAAAATGCGACAATTGTTATTTTAATTACTGTTTAAATAACGTTGATGACCGATCAAAAATATGAATTGTGACTGCAGCAAACTTTCGTATGTACTGCATTGCACTGAAATCAAACGTTCCGCCAGAGGCCATAAGAGTATCAAAGCAACAAATTCGTGAGATTTCCGATTCATATGAGTATAAGGTTTTGAAAATCCGAGCCGAAGTGAATCAATAAAAAATACAAATTCGAAAAACCGCGTTATATTGAAACAGCGCTAAACGAAGCAGCGTTAAGTGCGGTCTTACTGTACTGATGTAGTGGAAAAAATTTATATCTATTCTTTATATTATATATTTATATAGTCTTATATTTGTATTAAATTTACTTATAATCACATTAATTATTTATTATAATAATGTGATTACAGGAATCCCTTGATTGGTGCAATTAATAAATGCTCGCAATATACCGCATATATCAAAACCCCTCACTAATCAAACTAAAAAAACCAATAGGAATAATTATAACGAATCTTGGAAAATATCAAAATTTATTTTTTCCTCTCTCAAAACGTATATATTGCATTACATGTACTTTAAATCATTGAGAAATATGTAGGAATTTAAGAATTTATAATAAGAATTAAAATTTATTTTTCACAAAAAAAAATAATTTTTTACAAAATTGCAAAATTTTATAAAAAATAATTGCACATCCATAGACATTGGGTACTTGAGAGGAACTGAAGGCAAGGCTGGCTATATAATATTGTAATGGCTATTATTAGCTTCCATTCACGCTAAATTTATTAATAAATAAAATTACGAACGAATTTAAAATATAACAATTACATGACGATAGTTGTAATATTAACAGAATTAAATGAATAAATAAACTTATTGCAGTGTTCTAATCATGTAGACTACAATCCACGAGATTCGGTTGCCAACACTTCAGAGGATTTGCCAAAAAAAAATCATAATAGCTGAAACGCACTAATCAAATTTGGCACCGCATATATTGAGAGATAGTCTCAAATGTATTTGCACATTAATCAAAATCGCATTATTCAAACTCATACTAATCAAGAGATTCCTGTATTATAATTATTATATCGCACACGTATTTCTAAAGTGACACAAGTCAAAAACGAACGTTTTGAGAAAATTGGAAAAACTACGAAATCAGCTTAACTAAAAACCATTATATAACTAATAATTTTTTCAAAATTTGTAATCTTTTGAAACCATTTTTTAGGAAAATGGTTTCAAAAGATGATGGAGGATTGCTTCCCAAGTTATAAAATGGTGCCAACATAAAAATGCAAGTTTTTGACTTGTGTCACTTTAGAAATATGTGTGCGATATGTAAATCAGATATATAATAAATGTACTTTTAATAAATTAGTATTTAATATTTTTATAACAGACGACCAATCATTACCAATTACTAAATGACAAGGCTGTAACAGTTCTAACCAAAGACGTTTTTTAATAGTCTGGATTGACTGCTCGACTGATCGGCTGTTAGGTTGGCTATTTTCGCAAACATGCATTCAGTCTATAGTTAATTGACTTTGTCTCGATGGGATACGTCTAGCCATCAAAACAAAGTCAATTAATTATAGAATTGAATGCACGTTGCGAAAATAGACAACCTACCAGACCTACCAATCGAGCAGTCAATCCAATCTATTATAAAACCACAAGCTGCTCGCCCTGGTGAACAGGTCAGCCGGAGTGTAGAATATAAATAGTAGTGGCTGGAATTGGATCCATGAATAATTTTACCAAGCAATGGGACCCGGATTCGAACGCGGGGTCTGAATGCGGAAAAGAGTAAAAAAAGATGACATTACAAACCGCGCGCACATTTATAACGTCTCTGAAATTAAAATAATTTGATCGCATTCCCATTAAATATTATGTTTTAGCATGTGAATTGTCGATTTACTGATGTACAGTAAAAATTAAAATTTGATAAATAGGTTTAATTAGCTTAAATAAAATATTGTATTTTCATAAAATTTTTTATATAAATGCATAATTTATTGTAAAATGCTATTTCATATGTAATTTAATGGCAATGGGATACATAACTTATATCACAAAAACAAAACAATCATACCATAAAAGACAGCATGCAAAAGCTGCCAGATAAGTACATCCTCCGGTCTTGGTCACCACAGATGTAACTACAGTATTTCTACAATTAGGACATAAAGTTTGTGTAGGAACACGGCCAAATATTGGTTGTTGTACGATTACTGACGGAGGACCTCCTATTAAGGAATAACTTAAATTTTTATAACATATTTTTCATTATAATGCTTTATACAAAACAATAGTAATGATATAATTAATCAAATTATAAATAATGTGATAAGAAATTACATACCCAACTGAGCCATTTATTATTCGACCAAATAAAATTCTGAAAAAAATATATATATAAATTTTAACATATTAATGTTTCATATTTTAATTATAATACAGTATAGTATTGTATAAGTTAATCATGCATAGTTGTTCCAATCTGTGGATCTATTAGTTCACCGATTCCTTACTTAAATTCCTGATTACAGAGATGCTTAAAAGCACAATTACTTATTGTTTATTGTTTAATATCGGATGTTTTGTAGTAGTAAAAATTTATCCTTTTATGACTTTCGCTCCAAATTAATTATTATTGATTTGAAAATTTTATTTGAAAGAAGCATTCGATGGAATAGTAGCTAAAACATGAATTTGTCAAATTCATCGATGTATAATATAGACTGGATAGGCTGCGTTAATGGTCGATTGTCAGCATCGATGGTTGTTGATTGGCAAAAATGAAGCTGTTGGTAGCCATATTGTAGGATATCACGTGCACCGAGTTGTTCACTGAATACATTTCTTGCTATTTATAGTGTGTTTTTTTTTCTATTTTATTACGTTATAGGTATATATTATTTAGCGTATGGATATAAGAATGAGCAAAGACTGGGTGATTAGAAGGTAAGAAATACTTTTCACCCAGAAATAGAACTTTAAAAAGGTGAAAAATATTTTATCATCATCAGTTTTGTTTGATAAAATCCTACGATATACTAATCCGACATAATTTTTCTATACATAAATAAGTTTCCTCATAATGATAACTTTAAATGTACTATAGTTTACTTTATTACTAAGGTAAATCAGCCAACCTCCATGGACAAATTATAAGTGTGTTTGGAAAGGTTTAATAATGATAGGATTATTGGCTATTATTTAGTATTAATAGTGTAATTATGCCCTTGTTTATTGTTTGATTATAATCTTTGTCAAAAAATAAAATGTTATTTATTTGTGCTTATTTTTTTCATATCTTCTTAGCATAAAATACACGTCACATTGCCTTTTTTGTTTTTTAAATTCACCCTCGATGGTCTTTAAATCTATTTTTTTCTTTCCTAGAAACATTAAACATAGGAGTATTTTGAGCATTTTATTCGAAATTATCGAAAACGTGTATTTATATAAAATTATAATAATAAAATGGTTTTAATACTGGCGGCCGGATGGCCGAGTGGTAACGCTAAAAATGTTTAAATCTTTAGAATATTGGCGCGTGTTTATAATTTAAATAAGTATATAAAATTATAATAATAAAATGGTTTTAATACTGGCGGCCGGATGGCCGAGTGGTAATTCTAAAAATGTTCAAATCTTTAGAATCTTGGCGCGTGTTTATAATTTAAACAATTCTGATTCTAATCCAATGTTTCGCTGAAGATGGTTATCATACTAACCGAAAATACTTCGAATAAAAGATTTTTTTACATGATCAACTGCGTAAAATGCTTCATTAATAATATTTTTAAGTTTAGGATAAATGCAGTAATTGAGAAACAAATTTAATATCTTATTACATAAATTAATCTCAATTTAAATAAATTCACTTTTTTATATATTTATAAAATCATTAAATATTTAATATATTACTAAGTTGCTAAGATAACTTAATTTTAAATATTTTACCTACTTCGAACTTCGTAACTGTAATACCAGTAAAAAACTTTTTCAAATCTGCCTTATAGATTATTAAGCGCCCTCTTGAGGAAAAAATAAAAGGAATTTCGGATGAATTATTAAAAATATCTTCACTGTTCATATTGTATGTATTAAAAATATATCTTAAATCTTTGTTTTATTCATACGAAAATAAATTTATATATATAATGCTCACATAGATTTTAATGAAAATTTATGAATGCACATTTATTAATATAATTGATTATATAAAATTTCATATTTATAACGATATAAAAAAAATTATATTTTAGGGAAATTTTAAACTTCCGAAGAATTTAAGGAGGGAAAAATTTATTATTAATGAAGATAATGAAGTGTCGTCTGTTTATTATAAATAACTTTGATATATAATATAAATATAAAATTTCGTTTTCTAATTTTTTAAGTATGAAACTTAGTTTCAAATTTTAAAATTAGAAATTCTGGAGATGAATTTAAACGTGTGAACTCGATGACGTTAAATTCCAAAAATATCGACATGAAACGAATTAATTTAATTTTTTAAATTTAATTCTAACCAGTTCATATTTCATTCGCTCGAGTTCAATTGTTTGTTCCTAGATGAGAAAATATACAAATTTTATTTTACGAAAAGAAAAATCTGATGATCGCGCTAAATTTGCCATTTAAAACAGAACAAATACTCTACTGTACTGGTTAAAGAACTTAAAAAAGACCATAATCAATTAAATATATAAAAACGTCATATACATGTTACCGGCAAAGTATGAAACGATTAATATTATATGTATCAATACTTTTCCTAGGCATTATAGCCTAGGTATTATATAGAATGAGTGATGCATCACTCATTCTATATAATAAAAAGTATTAAAAGAGAGTCATGAAATCAATATATGAAAATACACAAAAGATGTTAAATTAATACTTATTTATGAAAATTAAAAGGAACTTAAAAAATATCAATAAATTTGTCAAACAGGGTGCAAAATATAATTGATTCATTGTCTCTCAAAAATAAA